>JAUUDY010220486.1:921-12059 GCA_032361765.1 Panulirus inflatus
CTCTTGTGCCTTTGTACAATGGTACTATGCATGCATTCTACCAATCCTCAGGCACTTCATATTCATGTATTTGATCACATAACAGTAGAGCTTACATCATCATAATGAAAGGATTAGTGAATCTGATACTGCAACCAAGTGCAATACAGTATAGGTACCTCTCAATATATGCATATTCAAATCATACCATTTTTAGAATAATGCACACAGTTTATTTACATCTTTTTTATTTACACAAGATTATTTGGATTAACACAATCAAATCATCCCTGGACTGGCAGTGCAGTGATGTGGCACAGCCAGCTCCATGTGAGATGCATGCATAGGCATGGCATAGATATGGTCTATAGTTACTGAGTAATACAGTATACTGTGTATAACATGTGTTTTGCTCATGAAAATGTTCCCATCAGCATATCTGTGATACAACCAAAGGCCCAGAATATATATGATAATCTGGCAGCAGAAGGAGGAGGAGTTAAGACATTTCAAGTCCTTGTTGGTTCATAAATTTTAGGAAATACTACATTTACCACATCAAGACTACTGCTGAGACTACTTCTGCTCATGTCATTACTGCCAAAAGTATCCTTGGAACCCTCAAGACCATTATCAAGGATAGTGGTTATTCTTCTAAACAGATCTTTAATGTGGACAAGACTGGATTACCTTGAAAGAGAATGCCTTCAAGAACATACATTTTCCAAGGAGAAGACTGTACCAGGATTCAAAGCTAGTTATTTTGTTTTCAATAACAGAATTCACTGTACAGTATGTCTATTAATGTATTTCATATTTCCTGTATATTGTAGTTTTTAATACTGAAAGCTAAGCTCCATTACTTACATAATTTGATTTACACATCTTTCATTTACATAACGATTTTCAAGAACTTTCTCACATAAACTGAGAGGCCCCTGAAGTTTACCTCTTCAATACCAAAAAATAATCCCTTACCTGATGAGAGATCAGAATCCACAACATTCCAGTTTTGCTTGCACACTGCAGTGGTGTCTGGCAAAGATATGTCCTCTGGTACACTGAAAGATGAAAGTTTATTTCTGTTGAGTAAGATTTAATTCCATATCAATAATAGTTCCAATAGAACTATCAATTTCTACCTTTATCTTTGACAAAAATGTGAAGGGAATCTACTGTTTACAATTCTTTTTCATAACTATTACAGCAGGGACTGATATGCATTGAACAGGGAATTACTCAACAATATATGTTTAAAAGTTAGAAAAAAAATTTCTCAGAGGCAGCATTCATGAGATAAAGTGAGATATTACCTTGGAGCAGTACTGTATCAAGGTCATGAAACTGGTGTGAAACCCAGTTTCACCAAAAATCACAAATCAAATTTCAGTTTCACCACAGCCACTTGCTCAGACCAGGCTGCCCCAGCTAATGAGCACCAGCCTTCAGCTAGCACCCTCATCCTGCCTCTCAGCCAGACCAACCTCAAAGAATCCACAAGTTGCAACACTAACCCATAATGGAACAAAAAGGCTTTGGAAGGAAAACAGAAACATTGTACATGGCAAGAAAATACAAAAAAAAAATGTACAAAAACACCACCTCTGAAAGAAAAGGGTTTTCAAGCTTCAAAACCCATATTTCTCTCAATGGTTTGTCCTCAAGCAAAAATGGAGCATACCCACATGGAGGAGGATGGTTAGAAACTTTATGAGACTCTAGGATTCTAATATCTTCACTGGTGAGTTGACAGAAAACAGGAAACACACCCTCTGATAGACAGAAGCTTTAAGAGTAACATATGGAATATCCACCAAGTCTGATCTAAAGTACCATATACATATACTACTCGATTTTTGCCTATTTGATTTTTCCCATTTTTTACAATAACACACATGGTCCAAATATGACTTTTTCATTTATGCAGGCTCAAGTTTGGAATAATGTAGTCATCAATGGGCTAGCAGTACAGATGTGTGGAACTGCCGGCACTATGCGAGAAACATGCACATGCATGGCGTAGATACAGTCTACAGTCACGGAGTGCTACAGTATTTTGCACTGCAGTATACTGCATACTGTTCATGTTTTATTCCTTGCATCATTCCACCAAAGCATATTTCAAGTTCTCCGTTTACCAGTGGTATTAAAAAGTGTAACGCTATCACCAATGAAGCTATGATGAATGTGGTCAAACCTGATGAGAGAAGTAAAAAGACAGCTAACATCAAGCCTGTTAACAACTACCTATACTCATCTTTTTTTTTTTTTTTCTTCTTCTTTTTTAGCTGAGATGAAATGGGCAACTGTCAGCTTGGGGAAGAATTATGAGATATTTTTTGTCACCATTTCAAAATAGAAGCACTTCATAATGACATATTTAAATTAAAAAAAAAAAAAGGTTTTTGTGCTAAAAATTCCCTGAACTATTACCTGCAATTTCTGGTGTTTGTGTGGGTAATAGAATTGTTTGAAAACCTAATTATATGGACTATTCTTCATGCAATCTTTTAGAAGATTCCGTGATTATTCAGTTTATATTAATTGGTTATCATTGGCTCGAGGAAGCATTATGAGATAGTTTCCATGATAATTTCAAGTACAGAGGCATTTTATTGTCATATTTCAGTCTTGCAACAAAATATGTTTGGGCTCAAAAAATCGAAGGACTATTTATTACCTGGGATTTTTGGTATTTTTCTGAGGGTAATAGATTTGCTTGAAAACCTCAGTATAACTATTTTTCATGCTCAATTCGAATCTGGGATTCAAATATACGTTCGAGGACATTAAGGCCTGTATTTAATTAAATGTCACTCTTTTAGAAGCATCTTTGATTATAATCATTCAATTCATATTTACTGGGTATCTGTTGGTGTTGGGAAGCAGTATAAGATATTTCCCATGATCATCTCCAGTATATAAGCTAAACTTATATATACCCTAGCCTGAGCCAGGTATCCATTATATCGACCAACACCTAGGGATGGATGATGAACGGCTAGTTAGACTATGGACCGATTGCCACAACCTGGATTTGAGCCTAAGCAGCCCATACATACATCAAAGTCAACATTGTTAACTGCTACACCACATAGGTCCATAAATGACGATAAATGTGATCCAAGTACATTCTAATTTTAAGACTTACATGTCTCTGTCCTCCTTACTGTGACAAGTTAGCTGTCCCTCCTGTTTCTGTAATAAACAACAATATATTGGTGATATGTACAATTCATAAACTTGTTACAATTCTTTTTATACATATTCGTCATTTCCTGTGTCAACAAAGTAGCGTAAAGAACAGATGAAAAAAATGGCATCATTCACTTACATCCACTCTCTAGCTGTCATATAAAATACCCCCAAAACCAGAGCCCCCTATCCACAATCAGATCCCACAAACCTTTCCATTGCTCCTCCTGATGACATCACATGCCCTGGCTTAGCACAATGACAACATGTCATCCCCTGTAAACCATAAACCATATAAATTGTTCCTTTCATATGTGTTTGCCATTTTCCAAGTTGGCGAGGTAGCATCAGGAACAGAAGAAGAAAAGGCTCACTTGATCACATCCATTCTCTAGCAGTAATGTGCAATGCATAAAAACCACAGCCCCCTATCCATAGACAGGTCCCACAAACCTTTCTGTGGTTTACCCCAGCTGCTTCATACACTCTAGTTCAGTCTATTAACAGCAAATTACCCCATGTATACCACATCATTCCAATTTACTCTATCCTAAGCACGTAGACATAATGGGTAGGAACATTAGGCAGGAGCAATTAGGTAGTACTAGACAGTAGAAACAACAGGTAGGAGCCTCTGCTAACACTATGTTAGAGTTGCCCTCTGCCAGTAACCTGTTAGAGTGAAGCACTAAAGGCTAAGAAACGGCACTTGTGTTCACTAGTTATGGAGACTCTACTGCTGTGACCACCCCCTTGAGGGAGTTCCAGGAGGAAAAGGCATGAAAGATAAAAATATAGATATACAGCCTTTCACCCCCCTGCATGTTTAGGCCACAAGCACTCAAAATCTTATTCATTCCATCCTTTCATTTCCAATTTGGTCTCCCCCTTCTCCTTGTCCCAATCATTTCTGACTCATATATCCTCCTTGTCAACCTCTCCTCACACATTTTCTCCATATACCCATACCATTTCAGCACACCTTCCTCAGCTCCCTCAATAATACTCTTCTTATTACTACACCTCTCTCATACCTCATCACTGCATACTTGATCAACACTCCTCATGCAACATACTGTCCTCAAACATTTCATTTCCAAAACATTCAATATATATCATATATTCTCATCTATACCCCAAGCCTCACATCCATTCAACACAGTCAGCCACGGTGATATCACACAAACCCCTGCCACAAATGAAGTGCAAGATAAAGGTTGTTTTACCACGAGACAAAAATAATCTCGAATCTTTTATTAACTTACTTGAACAAACGATTCCACTTCTTGGTAAGTATCTGCAATGACTGTCCTAAAGAGACTATCCCAATATGATTCACTCAAGGATGATGCTCCTACCACCTTGGTACTTTTCTTTTTGCAAGGTTGTGACTTTTGAGGGTAAATTTCTTTACTGAAACCCTCATTAACATCACCTGTGTAAAGAAGAGCTTTCTTCAAGTTAAGCTGACATCTGTCAAGCTATTCTCATCACTCCCTAATGGCTGGTTTTCAGAATCATCATTCCTCTGACAAGAGAAATATTTATGATAAAACAATGAATATGGTTACTTTCATCTGAATCACACTTACCAATACCTTCTTCCTTCACTTTTGTGAGGTTCTTCCCAGCAGATTCTTTACAAGTTTTTGGAAGATGACTTTTTTCCTGTGCTAACTCCCTGAATTTGACCTTCTTGCTCTTTTGAATTTCACTGCTATTGCATTTCTGCAACAGTAAAATTTATGAATATAAAATCTACAATTTCCAAAGTCTCTCCAAAATGTGTAAGTTTCCAAAAAGACTGAACTTTACACTGTCATACCTATGACAGTGTATAATGCACCAAAACTAGAGCTTACTTCCACAGCCAGGTTTCCCTGATCACTTCATATGCCCTGGTTCAGCCCACTAACAGTATGTAATTACTGTAAACCACATGCCTCAAATAAGCTTTGTCCCATACATGCTTTTCAACCTTCTGAATGTACAGACCCTGGTAATGCAAAGACTGATTGTTATGATGTTTCTTCCCCTTAAACAGTTATGCTGTGCCATTCTCTTACTTCATTTGTCTTCTCTTCATATTACCTATTACCTAGCTATTCACAATGTTAGGTTTCCAAGAGAGAATGGATGTTAAAGTAATACCAAGTATGTTCGTAAAGTCAAGAGGTGGAATTACCAAAACATCAAAGGAAAGATGAGAGCTGCGAGGAATTTTTGATAGAGAGATGAATATAAACTTACTACTACACACCTTTCTTACACTATCATTTTATCATAATAGGATCAAACCTCTTTACAACACATATTGTCCTCAGGCACTTCATTTTAAGCACATCTATCCTCTAATTCTTTTGCATTTTGGGCTCAATACTTGCAACCTTACTTTATTTACCTATCTTTGCCCTTGCAGACACACTTTAATGCACCCACGAACTTTGCCCCCCACCCCAATGATTCATTTACATTCCTACAGTTCCATCCACTACCATATCCACTTCCAGGTACCTAAAGCACTCGCAAGTCCCCATGGTTCTCCCCATTCAAATTCACACTCAAGCCTACCCATCATGCCCCATTCTTTCACATCAATTCTCAACTTTCTCCCTTTTCACACCCTACAAAACTTTAACACAAGCTTCTGCAGTTTCTCTTTTGAGTCTGCAAGAAGTAACTGACTCAACTCAACTCAACCTCCCACTCCTCTCCTCAAAACCTTCTCATTTACCTTTCTCACACCTTATCCATACACATATTTAACTACCAAGGTGACACCAAACACCTCTGTTGTACATACAACTTCACTTGCAACCATTCATCCTCCTCACTTACTAATTACACATATGCCTTATTCTCCTGATAAAAACACCTCCCCACATCTAGCATCTTTATGATCATCTAACCTTAAAACTCCTTATATGAGGATCTACAGCTTCAAGGATGTACTCCAGGTCAGATCAGGGTTCCCTTGGGAAGGGAAAGCCCTCACTGAGGTTGCATTCCCTTCCATTCACTGACAAAGAATACAGCCTCACTAGAAACAACCTAAATGCAGCATTACTTCTTGCAAGTAGATTCCAAGAACACTGTCTGACACCATTATAGATGCAGTATATTGTTCAAACTAAAATGTCCTGAAGATAAACCAGTTCCAGAGTTAGTGCTGACTAATGTAAGGTTTTTCCCTTATTCAATCCTGTACAAAACTGTTTTCATTTCAGATAGATACAGAAACATAGTACTTTAGAATATCAATGTGTCAAAAATTTTCCAACAAAATATCTAAGGGAAAAGCTCTTGAAACTGGCATCTTTTCATATTCAGCACTGTCTATGTCTGACAGATGCCAAATAAAAAGTACCATGCCCCCTGCAAATTTTGTGGGGACAATGACCATCCAGAATCATGATACAATGCGAACAAGTTGAGGACACTGAGGATGCACAGGAGAGGCCTGAGTTTTGTACAATGGATGTCATCAATCAGTTAATCATAATAATAAATTCTCAATGGTATCATCCATACACTTGTAATTAGAGTTTACAGCTAATTACAACATATGACCATTCAGTAAATAAGAAAAAACACCAGTTTCTAAAGCATAATGTCATTTAAACTAAACAGATATAAGGACCATCTCTAAGAAGAAAAACAGTACACACATTTGTTATTCTCTCACTCCTACATATCCAGTCACATAAAGTCAGTAAAAAAAAAAAAAAAAAATTTTGTTTCGTATGGAGTGCTTACCTCAGGCTTTACTGCTTCATTGCTTTCAAATTTAGATATCTCTTCTGAACTTCTTGCCCTCTTGGTTACAGATAGGCTCTGGCATATTTTTTTTTTGCCAAAACTTGGTCTTGCTGGTGCTGATTTACTCTGAGGTACTGGTGATTTCAAAATTGTCATCTTGTTGCACTTTGTAACACTTGATGCACAAGGTGATTCACCACCAGGTGCAGCAGAAGTTGGATTCAAACCTGAAGTTTTGTTTGAGGATGAAACTCTTACCTTATTCTGTGATTCACAGGCAGTGCTCTGAGCAAAAGCAGTTGATTTAACAGAAACCGAATGGTTGTTTTTTAAAACAGCCTTAAAAGCAGGATTGACAGAAATACCAACAGAGGCTGAAACTAATCCCGATGAGGCTTTCCTATTTGATTTCAATCCAGTCAATGGTATCTTTTTAACAGAATCTTTACTTCCTTCAGATTTAGAGTATTTAGGTACCTTAGAACGTGGAACTCCAAAGGTGGGAACCCTTTTAACAACTGGAACAGCATGAATGGGATCCTCAGTCACTGGGACAATAACATCTGCCTGTCTTTCACTTTCCTCAGTAGTGTTGTTATCTAACTGTTGGACTGTCTGAGATAATGGTGGTAAGTTTTTAGGTATACTTGTTTCATGGATCATTTGTGAAGATTTTCCCGGTATACTTGACATTGCATCATCAGATATGACACTAGGCTGCTGGAAACATGGAGATAAAAGCTGATCTGTGGCCTTCACACTGGCTTTCTGGAAAGGATTTCTGATACATTTGGCCTTTTCCCAGGGGTTTAAACGACCTTTCTCTTTCTCTTTATGTGGAGCCTCTAACAATCCACATGACTCCGAGAACTCTATGTTTGTTGCATGTTCACTTTCCATCTTCAAAACTGGGATCTCTCAACTTCTGACACTCCCAAAAATCGATATCCTGAAATGGTTCAAGATGCATTATCAAACACTACGTGAAAAAGATTTTACATATGGGGGTGATGAAAACAACCCTTGTGCCCCTCCCTCTCCCTCCTAATTACATCTTACTCATGCAGCATTTAAAGCTGTGAAGTATCTTTTTCACTGTTTTCACACAAATGTCATCTAAATTACATAATGTGTACGATAAATAAGGTAATTAGTTTCAGGTACGAGTCCATCAACAAGGGGTGGATCGTGAAATTTTTGGGTCAGGTACGTAAATTTCCTGATAAAGGCAAATGTTCAACTTACAATGGAGTCATGTTAAGACAGGTGTCCATGTATGTAAATCCCTCATGTCTTGAGGCCCTTGTGTGCAAATGATAATGGACAATGTATCCATAAGCATCTAGCATGTTACATGACAGCCTAACTAGAATTTTGGGCCTGTATGACACACACAATAACAGACAAAGCATCATTTAACGTCTACCATGCCATACTGGCAACACAACAATCCAAACTAAAAGTGTGGGTCTTATGACATTCACTTTAATAATTGTTGAGAAACAACTGTATAAAGCTTCACGAGCATCAAATGAAGATGTATAAAACTATGCTGCAGGATAAAGCCTTTTATAAGGGGCATATCCAAAGCAAAATCCCGCTACTAGAATTACTGGCTTCATGCCATTCAATTATTCAAATTCTGGAAATCAAATGCATAAAGTTTAATAAGTATCTGATCTGGAATTCTTTTTACTATGACCAAGGTTAAATTCCTGGCTAACCTTTGTATGAGTGGCATAATTCATGCAAAATACTAACAAAAGTTATGAGTCATATGCCTATCAATTCCTCAGATGCTTGAAAGTAATAACAAAAAGTTTACATAATGTCTGATTTGGAATTTTCAAGTTATGACCAAGGTTAATTTAGTTTAAAGTATGATACCCACTGTCGGTGGCCTAAACAATTCCTAAATGTCTGTTATACTATGCAGACAAGAAAATGTAGACAGTTTAGGTAATCCTGAACATAAATATTTTCTAGACTAAATCCGATTTAATCTTCTTTAAGATTATTTAACTTATTCCAGACATTCGTAAATAATCCTAATTCATCTGTTACCTTCAAGCAGACTATAACAACTGATGACAGCAATTTTTCAAATGTGTTCATAGAAATTCTATAAATCACATATTAATTTTAACCATGGCATCATAGTATACATGTGTGACTGAACAAAATAAAACACAGATATTATGAGGGTTTTGATATCTTATTCAACTAAAGTTAATCTAGACTAACCTAAATCATCTAAACTTGTTGGGTACCCTAAACCAGGATATAACATATTTCACAATGTGTTCATCAACAATTTACGTGGTTGTTTTATAAGTCCTAAATATGAGCTACAGCATTTAACTGTGACAACTACAGTCAGTAAACTCTGTTAGTCGGAATGGCCCAAAAACTAAATGTGCAATGCAAATACGCAGGCAAAAATCTCAGCACAAACAAAAATCGGAGTTATAACAGGTACTTAACATTCACATTTGGCTGTTTCTCTACCTAAAAAATACTAAATAATACTAAAAGATACTAAATAATAATTTCCAAGGCTATCAAAAATTCCAATATATTTCTATTGTCCCTAGCAATCTTTCAACATTTCACCCCATGGAGCTGGTTCCTTCACAAATCAGCAATATATATAAAGATGTGTCTTTTGCCATCACATATCACTCAGCAACTATTGGTGCATTTTGAGATTTCTAATACCTGGGGAGCAAGAAATCGGCCATGGAAGGAACAAGCTGTCAGTCTGGGAATGTAAGGCTGCAAACTGCCTCTACTTTGTTTATTCATTTGTACTTCTTTCCTTATGTGGTGATACATAATGCACATCACATGTATAATAACAGACACAAGTAATAAAAAATATTTCATAAATATAAGATGATCGGTCGGGATGGAAACATCATAAAGCGTGGAAACACAACAAGGAATGAAACAGCTACTGCATAAATAGTATCCTCACATGTCTTTTGCATGTCAATGAAAAGTGGTTGTTTTAAAGGATATTATAGCAGTTTGTATTCCAGTTACTTGGTTGCTAGTATGATGACCATGATAGTTTATTCTTTTGCCACCCGCAAGCCCTACAAGACATTATCATGGGCTAAGCACAATAGCTTGCATGTGCACAGAGCAGGTTAAAGTAAACTAATAAAAGGACTTACTGTAGTTGCATGCACATGCTTTAAGCCTTTCATGGTTCGAGATACACCAAACATTATCTGTCTAAAGTAAGGTTCTCAATCTTTTGTAAATTGAGTACTCCTATGACAGCCTTTTCCATGGAACATAAAATCATATTCACTTCTCAATGCAACAAACATAAAAATAATTAGGAATATAAATGATGTAATTCCTTGAATCAACCAGCATTTCTTAATTAAATGGTATAACTATCAAAAACAACTTTAAAAGACCTATGTTGAAAAAAATACTTATCTTTATTACAGTACTTAATGTGGTCTTTAGCTTTGAACAGCTTTCACTAGTACCTAAATCCTTACTGCACTTATTATGCATACTTTTACCACTTTCACCTGTATGCTGTCCAACACACTGAAAGAACTCGTAATGCCTCATGCTTTAAAGATGGACATTCGTTCTTGAACTTAGATGATCCCACAATGTAAAACTATCTTAACTAGAGTGAAACACAATTATCAATATGTCAGGGATTCTCAACAAGATGCTCACAAGCTGTTTTTGGACATGGAGAATATTTCATAATATCAAGAGACCATTATCATGCTTGTGAACACAAAATCCAGAACCCCTGGTCTGAAGGTTTCCACAAACAATTCTCAAGATGTCTTCATCAGTTACTCTGCTAACTTATCCTAATGTGAATGATAAAAGGACGTAGTTACTATAACACTGCATGCAACCAATTTCTCTTTGATGATTAAGTCAGGCACGGATGATCTCTCTACATATGTATCAACCCTAATCTTGTTTGCATACTTTTTGGTCTTCAGTCCTAACGAGATTCTACATTCACAAAAATGTTTTGTTACTGTACTTGCAAAAGTATGCATAATCACTTGGATAACATTTACAGCATAAACCAGAGTTTAAAATTATCACCTGCAAAAAAAGACTCATCCCTTTGCAAAACTAACTTGTCAATGATCAAACTAGCATACATCCAAAGCCCTCCTCAGAATGGTGGATATTATGATCTGATTACAGTT
>JAUUDY010220596.1:0-12614 GCA_032361765.1 Panulirus inflatus
ATTCTTACTTTATGACCTTCACCTCTGGCTTTCTGATGTGTAAGATATACCTCTGTGCTTTTCATTTGATTGTGTTTGTGATATAACCTGTTAGACATTTGGTAAAATTTTGGGACATTATTAGCCAGAAAAGATAGGTGCCTGCAAGGCTGTATGAATGTTTTCGTCGCATTGACTCAGAGGCTGGGTTACCAGTTCGTGCTCACTAATACTTTAGTCTTGATTAAAGTTCTCTGTTGATTCTCTCCTCCATAATATATGGTGCTCCTTACTACATTATTCTCCTTCATTGGCTCCCATGTACTTTAATCATTTGGTTTTGGTGCATGTGTTGCTTTTGTTAACCATTTGTCAAGTTTATGTTCCATAAGGTTAGAACATTGAGTAGCCAATGTGTTTTTCTCAGAGGGTTCTTTTGTATTGTTGCTTAATGTTTTTACATTAGATTTCCAGGAATAGGTGTACCTTGGTATTTGTTTTATGTGGTGTTTTTGAACACCTCTTTAATTTACTCTCTTTGAAGATCTGTGGGTGACAGAGATACATGATATTTTCCCAGCTGTGTTGGTAGGCTGCTAGTGAAAACTATGGATAAGTGGTGGAATCAAACATTGTAGATACCAGAGTAGTTTTAGGTTAGTCTTAATAACTGGAGATGAAGGAGAGCATAACTATAAATACTATACCATTATTAAAATGGTATTGTGTTTCATTTGAATTATGAATGAAGACTAAAGGATATGGCATTAAACACTTTATTGAAATAAAGTCAAAGAGAAACTTAAGAAATTAAAAAGCTACAGTTTTGGCCATTATAAACCTGAAACCAAAAAAAAGCTTCAGCCATCTCTGGATGCAAAAGGAGGGAGATATTCACACAGATGGATTAAGAAATCGATAAGTGGGAATATACAGATGATTATCTACCAAGAATGACTGCTAATAGTAGCACAAGTTGTAGGTAATAGTTTAAACACTTTTTCCATCTTATAGATATATGATTTCCATCTTTTATCAACACATGCAAGATGTACAAAATAGACTGTAATTTGTGAATGATATGGTACTGTTTTTGATGCTTCAAGTGAAATTTTTTAATAGATATATTACACCTAGCTTTTTACAGATGTAGATAAAATATTTTTTCCAGAGTAAAAATATAAGCCCAGCTTTGTGTACTTTCGTTCAGATTATATTACTGTTTAATTAGATAAGCAGGTGTATTTATCAAAAATGTATGAAGGAAATGAAGGCATTGGAAAACAGTTTTCCAAAAAAGATGTAGAAAGATTATATGTATGTAAAAAAGGATAATTGTAATTGCTGGTAATGGATGAAAATGAAAGTGAGAGTAATTGTTAGGATATTAAGTTTGTTCATTATTGATCACTAAAGGCTAAAAAGCAGCACTGGAGTTCACTAGTTATTGAGGCTTGTGTTGTCATGGCCACCCCCTTGAGGGAGCTCCAGGTGGAAGCAGGCATCAGAAAGATAGACTGCTTTTTATTGTGTGAGAAATATTTCTTGTGTGTGTTTCATGTGAACTCTTCAGATTTTTCTTTATTTCTAGCTCCAGTATTTCACATCAAGAAGAGCTTCTCATTTGCGATCGCTTCTGATGTAGCAAAGTCAGTAGATGAACAAGATTATAAGGTAATTTTTTCTTTATGATATATATCATGATAGTGGATATATGTGAAAAAATGTGTACAGAATCATTGATATTTTATGATTATATTGCCACTGTAGAGTAACTACCTTAAAACTCTTTTTAAGATTTCTTCATAGATACTCTTGTCATAGTTCTTTCATGTTCAAAGCTTAATTAGTTATGACCAATATTGGTTTAAAATTTCATAAAGATTATGGCATTACTATTCTTTACTGTAGTTATTGCTGAGGTTTTGTCGCTTGGATCCATCATGTGAGCAGGATGACAAGTATCCCCCCAAAGTCATGGTTCATGTCAATTGGAAAGTGTGTGATACAAAGGTAAGAATTTATGATTTTTAGGTTAAATGATATTCTGGATTTAGAGCATCATACATGACAGCTAGAGAGAGTGTGAGCAAATTGTTCTTCTTTTCCTTACATTACCTCTTTAAGGTGGGAAATGGTGAACAAGTTTGATAAATAGAAAATTGTATGTAATGTTTTTCTTACATATTCGCCATTTCCTATGTTGGCAAGGTATTTATACCTGTAGACAAAACTTGATGGAGTATGTGCTTAGACTGTTGTTCCTAATGATCTTTCATTTTATTGGTGGAAGGGAAGTGTGAAAAATAGTATGTAATTTTTAAGGTTTCTCTCTCTAATGAGTTTTACTCCTATTTCATGACAAGGGTGGACCCATCCCTATTAACATCACAGCTTTGTGTGACTTTACAAGTGGAACAGTCAACGTAATACAGGTGAGTTTTTTTATGTATATTGCCTGAGTTTTTCATTAATTACATAGCATATGGAACAGGATATTTTATTTGTCTCATATATGATTCATCACAAACACTGGCACAGTACAGCCATCCATGATATAGTGGTTTCTTATAGAATGACATTTCATACTTATGATGGTTTAGAATTATGGTTGGGAAAAATTCCGTATAATAACCCCAGACCACTTGCAATTACAGTAGATATCAAAAATATTTATATTTTATTATACTTTGTCGCTGTCTCCTGTGGTAGCGAGGTAGCGCAAGGAAACAGATGAAAGAATGATCCATCCCACCCACATACACATGTATATCAAAAATAGAGAACAGAAATATATGCCACACGCTACTGTACAACTAAAGGTTCAGCAGTAATTTTCAGTTACTTAGAAAAAACTTTCTTTAGTATAAGAATGATGGATGACTGGGATAGAATGACTGAGGATACAGTAAATGTAGAATGTGTTCATGATTTTAAGAAGTATGATACAGAATGTTTAAGAGACTGGGTTCCACAATTGTAAAACTCCCTCCCCAAACAGTGATTTCATACACACACACACTCACACACACTGATTAGGTTGCCTTATGATGCACCAGAAAAATGGCTTTCATAAAAGAATTGTATGAAGACGGCTTTTGTTGGCCTGCAGATGGCCTACAAGGCCAATTTGTCTCCTGAATTCCATCCAAGATTAGAACAGAACCAAAGTGCAAGGAGATGTTAACCAACTGAGTTCAGCCCAAAGCAGTCCATCCCAAGGTTCAAATTAGTATCTTTGCCATGTACTACCACAATACCATCTAAATCCTTAGCTTTTACATAATTCATCCTCAGTGGGGTCCTTGAAATTAAAAGCTGCCCAGAAGGACGATAAAAACAACAAAAACACGGAAAAGGGTTACCTGCTGACTGGGGGGGGAGGAGCATCTATATTGTATGGACACATTTATTATCTGACCCAAGTAGCTGTCAAATCCTTTTGCCTCGTCCACACGTGGAGTACTGGCATTCTGTCCAATGTAAACATAAAATCTCTCCTTGTCATACGTGACACTTGACAACACTTAACTCACACAGCTCATTCTTTGTAACTAGATTTTTCTGCAGTGAGCACTATGTGCTAGATCTGTCTTTTAGCAAAATGGTAGGAGCGATAGATGGAAGTAGTAGGTATGAGCATTAGGTGGAAACATTAGGTATAAGTAGTAGGTAGGAACTTTAGGCAAGAGCATTATGTAGAAGTAGTCAGTAGGAACTTTAGGTAGGAACCTTTGCAAACACTGCACTGAATTTGCCCTCTGCCAGTGGCTTGTTAAGGGTGAGGCATAAAGGCTAAGAAGCAGCACTAGACTTCACTAGTTATGGAGACTTTGTTGCTGTGGCCACCTCCTTGAGCATTCTAGAAAGGAACAGGTGTCAGAGATATACATAGATAGATAGATATATTATGCACAAAAGGTGTTTGTTATGGTATCATAAAACAGCCTTATTTTCCAGGTCTCTAGCTCTTCTGGTCATGGGGAGTACTATGTCGTATCTCTGTCACTGGTGAAAAAGTTGACTGTTAGTGATCTTATGTACAAACTCAAGAGAAAGAAACCATCAAAAATACAAGACACCAGATATCTAAGTAAGTTGCATTTTGAAACCCAGGAATTGTACTTTTGACTAAAGTTTTCATTTTCCATAAGTTTCAGTGCCTTTATAGTAACTGCAAAATTATATTAATGGAAAAGATTGAGCTATTATTGTATATTGCATCAAGGTAAGAGTCAGGGTTGACATGTGAAGGGTTTCTTTGCATTTGAATTATTATAAGCTTACCCTTGTACAATGAGGCACTGAAAAGGTATGTTTACATGGAAAATAATTATGAAAGTGTATTATTATTTCCACACCAGTAAAAAGCAGGGTAAAACAAGACAAAGACAGTGATGGTATAGTCACCACAACTCTCCAGTGCTCTCTGTTATGCCCACTGACAATGACCAGGATGTCTGTTCCATGTCGAGGCATTTACTGCCAGCACTTCCAGTGTTTTGATGCAGTTGCCTATCTTCAAATGAATGAACAAAAATCGCTTTGGATCTGCCCAGTGTGTAATTGTCCAGCGCTATTTCCTGATCTCATAATTGATGGTTATTTCCAAGAGGTTTTGGCACAGGCTTATGAGTGCAGTAAAGTGCGTCTCTCAGAAGATGGCAGTTGGACTTCCACAGCAGTTAGTGAGCAGCATACACATACTAAAAAACTTCAAGAAACCACAAGTAAGAGGACTTTTGCAGAAATTATTGTTACTGACAGTGATGAGGAGTATCCTAATACAGAAAATGATTGAGAGGCAAAGAAGATCAGAGAAGCAAACAGAGTATTCCATAATGCCAGATCACTTCATGAAAACTCTGCAGATGACCTTTTGGAAACCTGTAAGCTTAAGTTTAGTATGTTTTAGTCATAGGGAAATACGATAATACCTAAGAGGTTTTATGTTATTTTTTTTTTTCTATTTAGGGCTCCTGTCATGGGCCTTATTTGAAATATAGAGAGAATTATGAAGTGGAAAAAGAAAGGACAAGGGAAAAATTTTACGAATTTTTAAGAAAGTGAAAGACCTGTCTTTTGAAATGTGCCAGGTCATGGAGAATTCCAAAGCTTTGACGTGTGGGGAAAGAAGCAGGTATCAGAACGACCCACCCTTAAGTTGCTCATGGCCCCACAATAATCATGTGACACAGCAGCTTGCCTAGTATTTCATGGTTTAGCTAATGCACCTATTCTCAGGTCAATGTAATTATACTGAATGTAGTTTTTTACATTGTTAAGACATTAAGGAACAATGAAGTAACATACCAGTTGGTTTGCTGCTATTTAGTAAATGCTGGATGCTTTTGGTATTACAGATTCATGGTATGACTTATTTAATATTGTGGACAGCCATGATGTAAGGCAACATGCTGTGAATATGGCAGACAGTACTGTAAAATGTAAATATCCCATTTGTTTTATGATTATCTGTTGAGAAGTAAGTTTCAAACAGTTATTGAATGATAAAAGTCCAACGTACTTAAATTTAAAAGAAAATCTACTAGTTTAAACATCAGTTATGTGTTGCAGAGCAGTTTAAGGTGAGGGAGAAGATAGCAACTATAGTTAGATCACTAAGCACTTTCTGTCAATACTGTGTGTTCCATACTGAAAATAGGGACAGAGTAGAGGCTTGTTCTCTGTTAGTTGTATCTTTAAATGCTCCCAAAAGTGACCCTATGACTCGCCTCAGCTTTCATGATTCCATTCACTGCTATCTCCACTCTCAGGTTTCGTAAACACTAAATTTCCTCCAAAATTTTTCCATTCAAACTCACACCTTTTATAACCTTGCTTTTATTCACATTTACTCATGACTTTCTCCTTTCACACATTCTGCCAATCTCAGACATCATTTTTTGAAGTTTATTATTTGAATCTTCCATCACAGCTGTGTCATTAACAATCAACAACTGACTCGCCTCATAGGCCTTGTCACACTCTCCAAGACCCTTGCAGTCTCCTCCCTCACCACCCCATCCATAAACAGATTAAACAGCCATGATGAAATCACAATCCTGATTCAGACCCACCTTCACCTGGAACCACTAATCTTTTCCCCACCTACTCAAACACATCTTACTCCTGTGATAAAAGTTCACTGCTTCTACTAGCTTTCCTTCTGCACCATATATTTGTAATTTGTAATACAATTGATAGCATCACTATCAATTGTATCACATGCTCTCTCCAGATCCATAAATGCCAAATACAAATACTTTTGTGTCTTTTAAGTATTACACATTCTTCAAAGCAAACACCTGCTCCACACATCCTCTACCAATCCTGAAACCATTTTGTTCCTCACCAGTCTGATGCTCTGTGCATGCCACCATCATCTCATTCACCACTCTGCTTCTTATTTTACATACACATAGCAAACTTATACCTCTGTTATTGGAATGCTCACCTTTAACCCCCTTGCCTTTATATAGTAGCACTGCACAGCCAGTTCTTAAGAACCTCAAAATGATCTCATCTCTCTCTATCTGTTTATATCTTTGATGCCTGTTCCCTTCAGGAACTCCATAGAGTGTCTAAGGCAAAAGGGTCTCCATAACTGATGAACTCCATTGATGCTCTTTAGCCTTTAGCGTCTTTTCCTTAATAGACCACTGGCAGAGGACAACTCTAGCACAGTGTTTTCAAAGGCTCTCAGCATGATCAATTCATTGAAAATCCTAAGTAACCAAACAAGAACACAGTCACCTTTCTAAAGAAATTCAGTTGCAGTATGTCTACTCTGTCAACCTTGCCACATTTCATCTTGCTCAAGGCATTCTCATATCTTTTCACCAAACCACTTGCCATGACTTTTGTTTTATCCACTCCCCGATTCAGACACCCTACATCTACCACACAGTCATCACATACATTCTTCAATCCTTTAAAGTACTCACTCTATCCTATTTTCACCTTATCACTGTCTGTTATCACTTACAGATGACCTCATTTTTTCCCCTCTTACTATCATTATCCTTCCAAAACATTTTCTTATTTTCCCTGAAATTTGGTGGATGTGATTTTTTTAAGAACTTTAGACTTCAGTCTTATTTTGAGGTGAGAAGAAACATTGTGTATTATGACTTTAGTCTTAATTCATACCCAAAAAGATAATTTTTGGTTTGATTGAGAGGAAATCAGTCAGTTTGCATTATATCCTATTAAATCAGTTTTGGTTATGTACTGAATTGTACTTAAATACTGTGTATTTATATATTTATTTTTATTTATTTTCCTTTGTCGCTGTCTCCCACATTAACGAGGTAGTGCAAGGAAACAGACGAAAGAATGGCCCAACCCACCCACGTACACATGTATGTATATACATACACGTCCACACACACACAAATATACATACCTATACATCTCAACGTATACATATATATACACACACAGACATATACATATATACACATGTACATAACTCATACTGTCTGCCTTTATTCATTCCCATCGCCACCTCGCCACACATGAAATAACAACCCCCTCCCCCCTCATGTATAGTTGATAGGAGCTTCTCGCATTAGCACGGTAGCACCCAGAACAAAAGAAGAAAGGCCAGATCCTCACATCCATTTTCAGCTGTTGTGTGCAATGCACTGTCATGAACATGTATGAAGATAAAACCAACTTCATGAAGACTTATTACTATTCTAATAATGATTCAGGCAGGCCCTTGTCAACTGGTTACCAATGCCAAGGGCCTGCGAGTGGCTGAAACTTTATTGGAATAGTAATATATAAGTATCTAAGAAGTGTGGTTATCATCTTCTCACACATGCAAACAAGTAGAGCAAGAGTGAGAAACAATGGAAAGGTCTGTGGGGCCTGGTTATGGATAGGGGATTGTGGTTTTGGTACACTGCACATGACAGCGAGCAAGTGAGGCCTTTCTTCATGTTTTTTTTGAGCTACTTCACTGATACAAGAAACTGCATACACTCTGAAAAAATAAGGCTTTAAACCTTCCATAAAAATTAGTAATTCATCTCAATGGAGTTATGCTTTTTAACAGCTAATCTGAATTGTAGTAATCATCTATCTATTTGAATTGAAGTAAATATTCAGTCTATTTTAAAATTTCATAAGCTTTGGATGAATACTGGTCTTGTATACAGTAACCTTTGGTGGACTGGCACTAGAACAACAAAAACTCTGTTAAGGAAACACATTTCAATTATTCGACAGACTTACCTATGAAGAACTAACAAATACACTTGTAGCATTTTTAAGATGAGCCATAAAAGTGCTGGTCTAGGTCAGAACACGATAAAGTTTTAAATGTTCGAGTACTGCAGTTAAATAAAATGGGAACTGTTGAATAGCAATGGTTGTTGTTCATCATTATTTACGATATAGAAAGAGATTTTTCACTGGAGCATCTCCCACAGACTAGCATAAAGTTACTCATTCCAGTTCTTGTTTCACGTTCTCAATTTTCAGAAAGTTATTTTTCTTATAACTACTCAAAGCAAGCACAGTCTGGATCATTTATATATAACTAAGTGATATAAAAGATTACTGGCAACTAAAATAAAAGAAATGTAAATGATCCTCTCCTGTATTATCACAACAAATGTAGAACAGGAGTAAAGCCAGAAATTTTCTTTGATGTTTGAAATGGTTGCACTATATAAAAGTACAGAAATAAGGATATATATAGCAAGATGATCAAAAGTCTATGCACCCATTCAACAGAGAAAAAACTAAATTTTTTTAACACTTGCATGACATATCATTGGCACTACCTTTAGTTGTATAATCCTCCAACTCTTAGCACACTTGCACAATCAATTTTATAAAAAAAAGAAAAAAAAGTGACTGGAATAACATTAGTTTTCACTTTGTGTGATGCACTTTGCAACAGTCTACCAAGCTTTAAGAATTAATAGTCCTCAGAGTGCTGCAGTTTTCAAATGAGGTAAAACAATATTTCATAGGTCCATTCACACTATCAACACTCAAGGAAGCAGACCAACACTGTCCTAAGGACTGGTTTATGCCTTGTGGAAGATCAGAGATTTTTTCTTTTTCTTTTTTCTCACAATTCCTCAGTGAACATGCAGATTTCAAGATTTTTTTTTTCTAATAATGTGACAGCACAATAATATTAATCTAAACCAGCATAAAGTACAACTTTTCTACGTGCTAACATTCACACAATAAGCTGTCGATAAAGCTTGTCTTTTCCTTTAGTAGGTGACTCCAGGAAGATGCAGGTACTGTCCACCACTCAAGTTAGTACACATAAGGGTTTACATTTATTATAAAGAACTTTTCTCTCTAGTTCAAGCTACTTTCAGTTGTGTATGCACCTAAAGCAATTCCAATTCCTGAGGGAAGTATTGCCAACCCCTCTTGTTGTGGAAGCTAACTTTCACTATATCAATGTACATTAACAGTTCACTTCCACAGCTGTCCAGGTTTCATGGCTTCAAAGTGCTGAGGATTCAGGTTAACAATAACCATATAAAAAGCAGCACATACAAAACTATCACGAGGCTGTATATAGTAGTGTTTCACTGTTTGAAAATGCAGTTCTGGTCGACTTAACACACTACAGTCATTAACTAGGAGGTTCTCTGTGGATTTTTGCTACTCCACCTCCTAGGCCAGGGTAATGGCCACTCATAATGTCGAGGAACAACACCTTGCACATTGCGTTCAAACCTCCAGAAGAGAGGATACCACCATAACCTCTCGAAGAAGTTACTTGGACCACTCTCCTGAAAATCAGTAAATATATTTATGTATGAAAAATTTATCTGTTACAGAGGATTTATTAATTTTATGTATATACATACAAAATGTTTGGAATTTATGATGTTCTATCTACAGACAAAAACTTGTAAATCTCAAAAATCTGTATGCAAAGACTAAAAAAATTGAACATTTTACAGCTTAAATTAATTTTCATTGATCTGCCAAAATTGACTATATAAGTAAAAACTCTGCAGATTAGTACTCTTGGGTGTGAAAATATTATGTAATATGACACTAGTCCGACATAAATGTGAAAGCGTCAGGACTGTGTGATGTTACCATGGTGGTTCTAGGTTCTTATGGAGGGGACAATGCTTGAAGTAAAAATGAGAAGCAGTGCTGAAGGTATACCTGAAGCAACAATGAGCATATCTGAAGAAAACATATTATGCACATTGTTCTCACGGCAGAATGGAATATTGATTACTCAGCAGTGAACATATGATGATGGACATGATTCACTTTTTGGCTAAGAGACAATCTCACACGAAAAAACAGCTATACGAGAATATTTTTTTTGCAATGGATGTAGCCGGTGCCTTTGAGGACAAGGATAGCTGATGGAAATCAAAATTTGAAGACATCCTAATGCTGGAGGAACAAGAGGTGCTACTCTGAAAGCTTTGGGAATGAGTCATGTGTTGAGAAAATGGGTATCCTGCATGATTACACATTTCATGCATGGTGTTTAACTACATTAGTATGGAATGGTGAGAAAAATTTGTAGTACAGATGGATAACCAGCAAAATACTATGAAAATAGGAAATATATGATATGATAGGAAGGTACTTTGTGGAGCTGCGTGTCTGTGGTGCACAAGGAAGATGTCCGAATGCTGTTAAGAGCCTTTTCTAATGGAACAAGCTGAATTTGGGAGAGTAAGTGCAGGTATGTGCAATTTAAAATATATTTGGGAGTGTCATACTTGTGATGCTGCTGTGGTTATTTAAAGTTTTCAAGGATGGGCAATGCACCAGACAAGACTGATGTCAAGCGACTGTGGCGTGATAACCATAGAGAAACAAAATGGAAGATATAGCAACTGTTGTATGTAGACGCCTTGTAGTACACTTTATCAAAGGAAGTATTTGATAAAATGGAGCTGGTCCAGTGATGTATATATTATAAAGGGGATGCTGAAAATGAATGCACATAAAAGCAGGATGCTAATTTTTGAAAAGGGAAGTCAGAGTGTGAAGACTGCGGGCAACTTTTAATATTTGGGAGCTTAGTAATGATAACTGAAAAGCTGAAGTTACCAGCTGAATCATGCAATGGAAAAAATTGAAGGTGCATTGAAAGCTCTAATGAATGATAAAAAAGAAAAGAAATAAAGGGTGTGCAAAAAGTTTGTTCAAAGAAATACTCATCCCAATGTCAACGCTTATGTAGGGATGTGAAACCCAAGTGTATGTTGGTCAAGAGCTTAGAAAAATAAAAGCACTAGATATGGATAATTTGCATAGTATAGCTGGACTTAAGGGGAGGATCAAAGGAAGGTGAGAAAAGGATATGTAGTGTACAGAAATTACAAATCTGCACGAATGAAAGGTTTTTATGTAGTGTGCAGAAATTACAAATTTGCATGAATGAAAGGTTTTTGAAAAGATAAAGTCACATAAAAATCAGAGTACATGATAAGCTAGTCACGAAGGTATACCATAGTACAATACAAGGTACAGGGAAGAGATGATGATGTGTGATCACATGCAACATGCAATGGAAGCATTTTGCCAGTGAAAATTGTATAAATAGACAATCTTACTTGATGAAAAAATAAGAACTGCTTTTATAAGTACAGAATTATGTTTCAATAAATGGACATGAACTGTGAAAAAAAGGTGTGAATAAGTGTTTCTGTCAAGGCTGTATGTACCAGATACACCCCACTAAACTGGGAATGGAATGAGGATGAGAGCCAGAAGTTTGGTAAGGATGGTAGTACAACCATACAAAATAGAAAGATAAGGGGTGCACCTTAAAGCTGTACTTGGTGCAAAAAATATACATTAATTGTGCAAGAAGCTTATACGAAGAACGAGCTCATATGAAGAACTCACTCTAATGTTTATCTATGGCCATGAAATCCTAGGCGATGAAGATAAAAAAAAAAAAAAGCATTAGAGATGGAAAATTTACTACAAGTACAGACAATGTGAGGTACAGAGGTCAGAAGTCAGCACTAAAGACCAAATCCTTAATGAAAGCATGTTCATGTTAGGCATGACAAAAAGATATACTCTCATACAGTAAAAGGTATAAGGAGGAGAAGCAGACCATGGAAGAGATGGATAGATGTAGATAGAAAACATTATCATGATTAATGATATTTCAGATGGGGATGGAGGAACAAATAATTAGTAATCATATGCAATGGAAGCATTTTTATTTTCTTGTATGGAAATGATATTAAAAGAGACTTTGGCCTCGCTATACAAACCATCTTAGTTTATAAAGGAATGCTTTAACTCTGGAAGGCCACATTTCACCACTAACACATTTCACCTTAACACACTAGGGATAGAATAAGGATGTATGCAGGTGATGCTGAGGAGGCTGTAATGTATGTGATCCATGTCATTCAAATGGGACCGAGTAAGGATCATGGACAGGCAGATAGAAAGATATATAATCTAAGAGTTACTTGAATGATGCATGAATGAAATCTTATTCAAAAGGTAATGGCCCGGTCAAATTTTCAGGATATGTGAAGCTACTGAAGACCTAGGTATGAAAGTATGAAAGAAATTTTTTTTTTCTTGCTTTGTCGCTGTCTCCCGCGTTAGCGAGGTAGCGCAAGGAAACAGACGAAAGAATGGCC
>JAUUDY010220707.1:0-12612 GCA_032361765.1 Panulirus inflatus
GCTGCACAGCCCAAGTCAACATCGGATTTGGAACCATCAGTGAGTATTGCTACTGAGCCTCAGTGCTTCGAAGTGTGATTCAGGAGCTTCTCTGGTTGACCTTGTCTTCGATGATTTCCCTTTCCCGTATTGCATCCAAATCCTTACCCTGTGGCTGTACTAGACTGGGATCTGGGACATTCCAGCCGGTAAATAATCTTGCAGAGCTTCATACTGAGATTTGTTACAGACTTTCTCTCGTTCTTACATCACAGGACAGCCGTCCGATCTTGAGGGTCGATCTCAGTCCTGTAACTTGGATGGTCAGGATTCTTCAGTAACTTGGTGGAGCAAATCAGGTTCATATGACACTCTGGGGGTACTCCTTCTAGTTAGAGGATCTGGTTCCCTCCCGAACCTGACCCTCCTGTGCAATAGGGAATCCCGGAGGAGGGTGTGGGTAATACCCCCATGATATTTGATGGATTAAAGCTTCCTTATGATGCCATACATCCACGCTGTGTCTCAGGCTTTCTTTAAATCGAGGAAAACTTCCTTTCTCCTTCGTCTGGTCGGGGTTAAGACACTGTAGCAGCCCCTTGGCTCCTGCACCTAGCCAGGGTTAAGACACTGTAGCACGTGCCTCGCACCTGTTCTTGGCCAAGGTGAAGATACTCTCTTGATCGTGTGACTAATACATTTGGCGGGAAGTTGTTTCCTTAAATGACAGGCGCTCAAATTCGTCGAGAAACCTTGAATGAAATACACGATTTGGAAAGGCGACAGCCAGCGGTGGTCTTGGCCTATATCGTTATGCGTTGTGTAGCATCTTATTGCCAAAGATCCACTTAATTATGGGGACGTCCGCAATCTCTGTTGGACAGCCACAAAGGTCACGGGTGCCAGGCAGTCATTAAGACCGTGACAATGATAAAGGAAATTACAATATTCGTGATATGACCTTCGAGATTCATATAACATATTCTAGTGCTGCTGGATGTCAGGGGTCAGAGGGTCATAGGTCAAGATCAAAGGATCATTAAATAAGAAGCGTTCGTCGCACAAGGAGGTGAGACACATCACTCTGGTGTGACTATAGAGGAAATGAATATCATCTTCATAACACTTTTTTTTTGATGTTAGACACATCCTCAAAGGGATATATTTACCTCTTACTTCCCGTTCCCTCGTAGTGACAAGAAATCGTACCTCATGTGATCATAAAATGTTACCAGCAACACCTCATCACCATCACTATAACAATCCTGCTCTGTGATTTGGACCACTGGTGCTGGCGTACGGTTTAAAGATAGTATACTAACCCCACCACCTCCCCCTACTTACCCATAAGTCTCAGACAAATTTCTCCCCTAACCTCAGCAAATAGATTTTACCCTCACGGGTCATCATGACTTCGGCGTAGCAAGTTTATCTCTAGCCAGAACTTGCAATTTTAGGGCTCGTACTGATGGCCATATCTGTACTCAACCTTCTCTTGTTTTACGTTCGTTTCTGCTGGTGTTGTTTCCTCTTCATACTTCCAAGCAAGTTGCAAGTGCTATCAGCCACACATGGGACTCCTGTGGATGTAATCCCAGCATGAACGCCGGACCTATTTTGTAGTGCTCCTCTGCGCGCGTCATAGTCCTACTCGTTTCCACTCTCCTGGCCACAATCCCACGCTCCTCCACTCTCCCTGGCCACAATCCTACGCTCCTCCACCTCCCTGGCCACAATCCCATTCTCCTCCATTCTCCCTGGCCACAATCCCACTCTCCTCCACTCCCCTCGCCACAATCCCAAGTTCAGTCAATACTCCTCCATCCCAGAACACGTCATGTGTTATGGCCAGGTATGGCCCAGCAGCTACTGTGGTCCATCCCATCTGTAGAGTGGCTGAGGTTCGCCGCACTGGTGGATTATTCACCTCCACAGTTGCCATATGCCCGAGCATGGTCCTCCACCTCAGGCACCACAGCTCTCTCTCTCTCCTCTCTGGGAGGATACGTAATGGCTCTCTCGCCATACCATATACTTATATAGGTTCCTCCAGCGTCGTGACCCGCTGGTTCATAACGACGAAATGACGTGTATCATGATAATCAATATCATCTTAAGCAGCTTTTCCTTATCATTATTATCTCTTACCATTTCCTTCCAGTACATTAGGATATTGCTGCTCAAGTTACCTCTATTTTCACATCGATTAGGTCATGCAAAGCCGGAGTTGTTTTTATAAAAGGTTTGCGGCCAACTTATGTACCTCAACTTGTGGTGCTGTAGTTTGAGTGGACCCCCATACGTCTGACACTTTTTTTCAAAAAGCGAAGAGTCTATGAAACCCAAGCCAGTGGTCCTAGCCTGGTGGACGATCATGAAACGAGACAAACTATAGACGAACAGTCGTAAATGCTTTCTGAAACTCCTGATATTTCATACAACACCAGAAAAGTCTACCAGAAAAAAAAAGAATAACAGTCGGAGACAGGAGAAGGAGGTCATCTATAATTCAGCTGAGAGGAAGAGTATTAAAGATGATACACAATCAGAACCTGTTGTAATACGGTGTCTGATATCTTTCCATATACCAGGAGGCGTCACGACCGTGTCCAGAGTAAGATATATCTATAAGACTGCTGGACTCGGGATGACCTGGGAACCATATGTCCAACACGTAATGTGTCTATTGTATTCAGACGATCTCCAGCTCTAATCAGGCGGAGTGGGCTCAGTTACCCATACATAAATGAATTCGTATTTACCTGCGACTTACGACTTTTTACTGGCTTGTCTCATTGTCCGTATCAAAAGAGAGAGAGACAGAATTTCATCCTAAGGTATGCTAAAGCTAATAGAGTTTGATCTTCACTTCTTGCTGTATCTTCAGGCAAAATCCCCTGACCTTCGGGAACGAGTTGCAAGACTAATGATAACATGAATAGAAGCAGTCCTACCTCAGGCCCCAGGCTCCGTCGGTGGCTGCCATGGGAATCTCATCCAAGTGCAGTTAGCTCAGCCTGCGTGTACAAGAGGCACTTTGCTCAGCAATGGTTCCACCTCCGTGTAGGAGAGGCCTTAACTCACCACTGGCATGGCTTCCGGGAGAGAGGAGCACTTCATTAACTGTTGGCTCAGACTCCTAGCTCGCTGCTGTCTCAAACTCTGTGTAGAAGTTCATGTTGGTAGTTCATCCCTTACGTGGGAGAGGCAATCACTTCCTGCTGGTTGGATCTTCACATGGGATACGTCTCGGCCGCCTTGCTCTGGGTTGCTGACACAACCTGGGTCATTCATGGATGGTAGTCACCAGCTGTGTGGGGAACAGTGGGAGGGCAGATGACTGACCCGCTAACAGAGGGTGTTACTGTATGAGATGCCACAGGAGTGTCCATGTCCAGGGACATTCCCTTCACTGACGATCCATAATGAACCTTCCAGGAATGTCCATAGCCAGGGACATGGTACTTACTGACAGGCCAGATGATGTCCATTTCTGGGCGGATGGCCCTCATTGGATGGGCCACATGAACCTACCAGGGAGTACCTATGTCCAGGGACATGGCCAACATCTGATAGGCTTTACCGTTGTGTTGGAGGATTGATCTGTCGCCAGCTACCACTCGTGAGGGTGAGGGATTTCCTTACCCCTCAGGTCACGTGATGTGACCGTGGGATCTCATGACCCCATTGAGACGTGTAAGCTTCGTCGCCTTGTGGCTCATCGGTCAGCGTACCGATCTGACGTGCGGTAGGACTGGGTTCGAATCAAACATCTTGTTTATCCACTGGCGACATTTTTGGGGTGTACTTCCTCAGTCATCAGGCAAACTATAAAGTAGCTGTGTGGTCGGTGGAGATGAGAGGATCTGTGAGGATAGACCATTGATGTGTCTGGAAAGGGCAAGGGTTTTCATTCCTATTTGGAAGACGAGGATTAGACACGGAGAGGGTTCGGATGGAGGGGGTCTAGTGCTGTGGCAGATAACTAAGTGTGCCAAGCATTGTGGCAGCGGGATTGCGCTGTGAGGATCTCGGTCTTCTTGTGTCGATTTTAAGTGTTTATGGTTGCTAGGCAGCCGGTGATTGTTCTGGATACTCTGCTGTGTTCGGTTTACGGCTCTGTAACATTTCATTTTCATAAGGTGGACATTGTAGTAGGAGGGGCGTAGCTTAGAGTGGAATGAATAGGTTGTTTGTAGAGAATGTTGATATATTTCTATTTCCTTTTTTTTCATTGGGTGAAAATGTTTTATGTACAAGTTTGTTATAGCCTCTTACATGTATTGTTAAATCCAAAGTATTAAGTCTAGCATGAACTATATTTCGTAAGTGTTTGCCTAGTATGTCTTATAGTTACTTAGACGTCTCGTGGGGAACAGAAAATCACCTTACCTCAGCTCATATTGATCCAATAGTACACAACAATGAATAGATAAAAGGAACATCGTAATATATTGGGAACCGATAACATCATAATATATCGGGAATCGAATCCTATATGTATTACATATGTGGGAAAAAAAAAAAGATCGAATGATATCAACACAAAGAGATAAGAACGCTATAAACAACGACCACATTAGGCCCAGAGAAATATATCACCGTGAATTTAAAAGGACCGATGGCTGATGTGGGTGGATGGGGGTGAGAGAGCAACACCAGGAGCGGAGGGAGGCAGTCTGTCACTGAGGTAGACGGTGCCATCCTGCCAAAAAATAATTACACGCTCCATGGCCGGCTGCTGGCCACCAGAGTTTCCGCAAAACTCCTGTGATATACGACCACTTTTTATTTGCATTAATTACCGCGAAAATGAACGCACGTCTGATCTCGTGCTGATTTATTGTCCATTAATTTTAGTGTCCATTTGTGTGTATATATATATATATATATATATATGTGTGTGTGTGTGTGTGTGTGTGTGTGTATGTGTGTGTGTGTGGTAAGTTGTAACTCTTTTTGTTATCATTACGAATATAACTGAAACTCATTCGTACGGTCAACATAACTAAATAAAACAAAAGACCTATTCTAATTTACGTATTTCCCATGGTTGGGTAGCGTGTGTATGTATGTTTGAGGAGGAGGGAGGAAGGGTAAGTGTGGGTAGGAGTGAGGGGTCAGAGACCATCTTGTAGCTCCAGCATGGCACAACAAGGTTTACTTGTAGATAAGAGATGAAACCCCTCCTGTACACGGCGCTCAGGTCAACACTAGTGACGCCTCGGACGAGTCGATACGTCGGCCAACCCGGCTCATATTCCCTCTCACCTGACACACGGGAACTGTGGTGTGGCAGTGTGGTGAGTGGGTGTAGTGTGGCAGTGTGGTGGGAGGGTGTAGTGTGGCAGTGTGGTGGAAGGGTGTAGTGTGGCAGTGTGGTGGGTGACTGTAGTAGTGTGGGATTCGAGTCGCTGGTCTGTGGAAGACGTGGGTACGTACGGAACACCATGATCTCTCAAGATCATAACACAGTGGACCAAGTGCCCATTATATCACACGTGAAAATGAAACTTTCTTAAACATGGGAACTTTAAGAGATCGTTTGAGAAGTGCTTTTTACAACCAGACAAACGACTGCAATATTCTCAACGAGAATGACGTCATAAAGTATCTTTTATGATATCTTGGATATTATGATAATGTCTTGCGTTATGTACAGAGTCAACAACATTATACCGTGGATAGGTGGTTCATGGGAACGAGCAGAGGCGGTAGTTACGGGGCACTAAACAAGCAGTTCACGGTGTCAGGTCCCTCAGCCAGTGTTGTGGCAACGGCTGATATGATAAGCTATGGTAACATAATGATGTCTCAGCTCCCTATCCTGTGGATGGTAAACATGACCTTACTTGAACCTTCATCTCTCCTGTTATCAACCTTGACGTACATTACTCCCACCTATCCAGTGTCGTCCACAACACCAGCTTCCTCTCCACGCCATCTGGATACACTGTGATCTCTCGTCCCACAGATCTGCAGCCAATACACACTTCCTTAACCTCTCCTCACCCTTGAACCTCTTAGGAAATAACCTCACGACAACACACTTGTAGTCAGACATCTTCATCCACCTATAATCCTTCATCAAGAATATGAGGGCAAGAAATCGCCAAAAACGTCGACTCCTCTTTAAGGCAAAGCATCTCCGATGTTCACTTATTTGTTCGACAGTGTGGCACTCCACCTGGACGACACGCCTAGCCACACCCATTGCTGGCACTTTCACCTGTGTTCACAAGGGTAAGAAATATTCGTGACCATAAGAAGATTGGAAGGAGGGAGATTACATTTCCATTACTTTTGATTACCAAAGCAGGTAATATCCACAGGATTTATGTCCTCTGCCTGGGTCGCAGATAACCACCCTTGAACCCCCTATAGCTCCTGGAGTATCATGAGGAACAAAGATACATCGTAAATCAAGTGATACAGACTCGAACCCTGAGAGATGAGAGTGGCATCCTTCATGACCATATACAACACACATGTTGTACTGGTGAGGTTGTTGAGCAGGACTGGAGACGGCCGCTGGGTACGTGTCCTTGCTCAGGCCCTCCAGCAGATACATGTTGCCTCAAAACAAGCCAGAAGGATTCCAGTGCCTGACGTTACTCACAGTATAGCCTCTTCTCTAACAAAATCAGAGCCGGGACACACACACCATAGTGCTTCCCTGCCAGCTATGATAGCCGGGCTTGAAGCAATCAACACAGGGTTATGTTGCACTCAACACATGACCCACCAAGTATAACACTTACACACCCACTCAAGACAAATGTGAGACAGACTGACGACATGTCACAAGCTTGTGTCCCTCGCTGCCTGCCCTTCCTCACACACATCTACTCCTGAAGTTTTCAGTCGTATATCATATTAGTTAATGTTTCGTCAGGGCCACATTGTAGCACTCATCAGCTGGTAAAGTGAGGCACTTATCCCCGCCAGGAGCAGGGTTCGCCACCATGAACGGGGCTCTCTTGCCAGAAATGCCGCCGAGATATTGCTGCCGGTAGGATGTAAACAGTGACTTTATTACGTTTTTTCTCGTCCTACAAAAAGAGGAAAACATATTTTATTAGAACTGTGGACTAACATCTGGTATGAACTGAGCACCTTAAAGGAAGAGAGTCAAGAGGAACGTCGCCAGCGACAGTGAACTGACGGGTGTCGCGTCCTGCTCCACGACCCGCGTACACTTAGATATTCTATCAGCTGTCCAGTGCGTCCCTCGTGTGGCCCTGTGCTCCCCGTCCCCGGTGTGTGGCCATCTGTCTACTGTTCCTATCCCCTCCAGCAACGACAGCAGCCTTGACGTTCCTGCCGAGTCTTTCTGATGCGTTCTCCTGCCTAGGAGCCCTGTCTATGGTGCTGTGTGAGAGGAGGTGCGGCTGAGAGACCTGCTTGTGATGTGTGGGAGCAGCTCGTGTGCAGTGATGTCTGGGAGGAGGCGTACGTAACTAAGGAGTCCTTGTCTATGCGGTTGCATGGGGTGAGGATGTTCCTCATTCGAATATCTGACATTGACGTAGACATGAGTCAAAGTTTCACAACACTGTTTGCAGATGATGCGGGAAAATTCATCAGCAGAGAACACTGAACCTGCACCCTGCCATAAAGAATATCTCCAGTTAGGCCACCGAAAACAGCATTGCTTTTCAGTGGAGGTAGGTTTCAGCTCCTCCGGTATGAGGAGAGTGAGAAAATCATAAGCAGAACAGAATATCGGACGAACGAAGAGGCCATATTGCAAGTGAACAATGAAACAGACCTCTTTGTAATAATAAGGTGTGATGATCTTACCTTCAGCCGAGAAAAGAAGACAACAGTTGCTTCTTCCATAAAGGTGGTGGAATGGATCTTGCGGACCTTCAAGTCAACAAAGAACAAATCAGTGACGACGCTCTTCAAGGCACAAAACCGCTCTCAGAATCGAATGTCGCCCTCTGTACTGACATCACCTTCCAAGGCGGGAGATATTGCAGAGTTTGAAAGTGTGTAAAGATCTTTCACAGCCCGTTGTGACTAAGTCAAGGATCTGAACTACTGGGAATGACTGAAATCTCTGAAGCTGTCCTCTCTGGGACGCAAATGGGAGAGGTGTGTCATCTTTTTCATTCAGGGGAAACTCTAGAAGACATGGTGTCTCCATCCTATACACAGAGGTGCGAAACCCTTGACGAAAGGAGTGAAAGTTCCCAACTAAATATTTTAAACGTTGGTCGTAAGGACGAAGTCGTGTGATGTCATGTATATGGCCTCGTATCTCACATCTGTTTTCCTCACACATGCCGTCGACTGAAGAAACGAAATTGTCAATGATTACCTTTGGACGATGGACTGAAAATGATTCTTAGACTTCTAGCAATCGAGAATGAACATAAAGACTGGAAAAAAGAAAAAGATGATGTATAGTAACATTGTCTGTTAATGCATCCTGAGCAAAGATTTTATGCTCGTATCATCAAAGTCATCCGAAGTATCCACGAAAGAATCTCGAATATGAATTTTGTCAAAGAAAAAGAAGAGAAGAGAGAGTAATTTTTTTTTTATAAGAGTTTGGTCCACAAGGACGGTTGTTGGAACCACTCCTAATCCCTCTTGGTGGGTGTTGGCGGGAAGTCGAGCGAGTAACTAGTTTAGCAACACCACTTTAACGAGAAAAAGTCAGGATTTTCCTGGGTGGTAAAGGCACCTCCGGAATACGATATAAGAAGGCAGACGCCAGGCACAAAGGATGGTCGTCACTTACGTTAATGTTAAATGGAAAACATTATTCTCATGGCAGACCCAGCAGGCCGGCCCGCCAGCCTGACGAAGACGATTCTTACTCTCATTGTTATTAACTTGGATGTTCAGCCGACCTGGTGTACCACTACCAGCTGGTCTTGAGCTCCTGGGAGTCACCTAGTACCTGCTGCTGAGGTATAGGTGCACCTGGGAGTTACCTAGTACCTACTGCTGAGGTACAGGAGCACCTGGGAGTCGCCTAGTACCTGCTGCTGAGGTACAGGAGCACCTGGGAGTCGCCTAGTACCTGCTGCTGAGGTATAGGTGCACCTGGGAGTACTAGGGAGTCGCCTAGTACCTGCTGCTGAGGTACAGGTGCACCCGGGAGTCACCTAGTACCTGCTGCTGAGAACTAGGTGCTCAATGTGACGTCACAGTACAGGGAGGCGCCACTGGCTACGTCATCAGCCAAATGTTGCCGATCCCTCTATTGTTCCGACGGTCGTCTGTAGATGTCGCCCTTGGTCCTGTGTCCTCCCCATGTACTATTGTCCACAGGCCTTGGTCCTGTGTCCTTCATGGAATGAACCTCATAATTCACTTTAGATTACAACCATCAACTGTTTCTGTAATTGGTCTAAATCACTGTCTTGCAAAGTATAACCACCCTTGGAGTCATTTATACATCACTCCCTATAACATCTTTCATATGTAAAGCTATACAAGGAAATCACCTTTCACGCCCACGACATACACTTTGCGACAAGAAGCTAAAATGGAAAAAAAGAAAGAATAAGATTCTATTTCCAGATTAGGATTGCCTTCCAGGGATCTAGTTCTACTGATAGCCTCATTCTTTTTTTTTATACTCATTCCCTCTTATGAATGTATTCCTTATGGTCTTTCCAATTTTGCCACCTTGAGTTAGCCACCCGAGTTCTGTCTCTCATTCCCCACACGATGTCCCTAGATTCAATCTGGCGATTTTTAAGACTAATGAAAACCTGTCGTTATATAATACTGACACGCTCGAGTCATAAGGCTTATCCTTACGTATAATTAGAACATAAAAGGCGATCTAATAACCACCTCAGTGACGTCCATCATAGTGTATATGGTTGATACACCTTAGCACGATGAGTTTGTATAGCTTATTCTGTTGTATTTGTGCACTGTTGTTGTCATTGCCATAGCAACTGTCTGTGGCTCATGTCTGTGGCCCCCGGTCTCTCAAGCCTCGGTTACAAATGTCGACCTTCTAGATGAAGTGAATCATATGAATATTGGGAATCAAGTAAGATTGATTTTTGAGTAAATTCTGTGGCCATTGGTCCTTGCAGTTATGCATCACTGTTGGCGAGGGGCGCTCCCAGAGTCTGGGAAGAAAACGTGGCTCTTATTCCCAGAGATTCTGTCATCGGTTCTGTGGCCCGTCCTCATATGAGCCTCGGCCTCTTTATGGCTCTGGGGGTCGCTGTGCATCGGCGGGTTCCCATAAACGTCGGCTACAGACGATAGTCTCTTTAATAATAACGTGGTTCACCTCCTGGGGTAGGAAGGCGGTCCATGGAAGTGCTTGCTGAGCTGTTGCTGCTGGCCCCAGAGGCGCTGTGTGCTATGTGCTGTGCGCTGTTTCCTCCTCAGTATGCTGTTGTCTCGTGCAATGTGCTGTTCCTCCTTACCGTCCGTTATTTTCTGCTAATGTTTGTTGTTCTATTGTCTTCTGTGCTCTCAGCCCAAGTTGACTATTTCCCCTGCAGTTAAATGATGTTTTCTGATACTGTCTCGTGGTTTTAAACGTTCCTCAATGTTTTCTGTTGTCCTGTGGTGTTTTCCTCGGCTACTTGCTGTCCCCCGACGCTGTGTTGTTCCCTAGACCAAGTCTCTCGAAGTATATTTTGCTCCATGGAACAAGGGTCTCTCTCTCTCTCTCGGCAAACTTGGACGGAAGGAAATACTGGTGGGCAAGTCTCCTATCGTGAGACTCCACAGGATCCCCACCTCACCGGCGACAGCACCTCCAGGGTTCGACGAACTCTTTGACATACAGGTCATAGCGGCGGTACACACTACTTTCTATGCAGGTCTTGCGCGGCTGAATGGTGATGACGCAGTCTGGGACGCTTTATCGATCCATCACGCGTGAGAAAATTAGGTTCTCCTGCTGGTGGGCAATCAACTGCAGCAGGCACCTCCCAACCTCCTCCTCCTCCTCCTCCTCTTCTTCGGTATGTCCCTGACTTTACTGCGTCCAGCGACCCAGCCCACTTGAGCTATCGCATCTCAACTCATGACGTCTGTAATGACTAGTTACTTATTCTGCCATAGATTCACTTTCTGGCCGTGTGGGTAAAAGGACGGCGAGGCGAAGCGCTCCAATAGAACGAAGAGACTGCGGGTTCGAGGTAAGTGCCGAAAGGAGAGCTGGGAAACTTATCAGTCGTCAGGTGCCAGAAGACGACGGACTCCTTCTTTTTTTTCTATACAGTTCGTTCGTGCATACAAAGGAGGACGTTGCTTCTGCACTGGGGAAAATCAGTCCAGGTCTGTTTGTTTTTAGTCCCAGGAGAGTCCCGGCCTTAGGAAGGCAGTGCATGACTGTCCCAGGAGGTAAGAGGGAGAATGAACTCAGGATTCTCTCCGCCCGTGGTAAAACGACGGCAGATTTGGATAATTCCAGACAACAGCTTTGTTTGAGAGCAACGTAAGAGCCTGCGAGAGTTAGGGAGGCCAACCTAGAAGACCGTGTGGATGTCGAGGTTGCATAGCTTGGCCTCGAGCGTCGATGCTTTCGCTGGAAAGGATGCTAGAGGGAGATACTGGACCTTCCAGAAGGTAAACATGAGATCTGGAAGGGAAAATAATCCTCCTAATATGTTCAGTTCACTAAGGTGTAGTTAGATGGCGAAGACCTCACAAACGACATGACCCATCCTCTGCCAGTTTGTTGGACTTCGACCAACGGGACTAGGAACCACAAAGTTGCTGCTCTGTTCTTCATACTGGCAATCCTGCTCCTCATACTGATTATCTTTCTCCTCATAAGTCTGTCCTGCCACTCATTCCGACTGCCCTGCTCCTTATACTGGCTGTCCTGCTCCTCATACGTCTGTCCTGGTCCTTGTAAGTATGTCCTGCTCCTCATACGTCTGATTTGCTACTCAAACTAATATCCTGCTCCTCATACTGGCTGTCCTGCCCTTCATACAGGCTGTCTCCTGCTTCTAGTCTCTTGGCCTGTCACCTTTCAAGTCTCTCACTGTCCCCAACCTTACACCAGTCTTCCTGTCTCCCACTGATCCATACCACACACCTGACTCTCTGCCTCCCACTGATCCATACCACACACACCTGACTCTCTGCCTCCCACTGATCCATACCACACACCTGACTCTCTGCCTCCCACTGATCCATACCACACACCTGCCTCCCTGCCTCACACCATACAACAAGGGAGGTAGCTTACAGCTCTTGTTCAATGCAACCTTGGTCTTGCATTCGTACTCAATCCCCTAAGTACGAGGGTACGACGCAAGGGTCGTATCGTTGTCTTACCGTCGTGTTCAAAGAGGCGGCGAGACAGTAATGTTTCCACACGCACAGCATGATATACGAGGCTCAGGTCGAGCACGCTTCAGCCACCTCTGTGAATTTCCTGTGTGTGGCAGTAGGCGTTCCTCACCCAGCACTGTGGTCACGATTCTGGTGTTCACACATTCTCAAGCGTTTCATGCTTCGTTGTTTTCTATGTTCTATGCACTATGATGCAGGTGTGTGGGAGTGGGAGTGTTTGGCTTAGGGTGAATCTCACTCAAAGATGAATCTAGAGAGTCAGTTCTTATTTCCCCGTATCAGTTCAATTGTTCTGTAGTTACGGCTGTGTCTTCGTGTGTTCTGTTCCCT
>JAUUDY010220926.1:0-12606 GCA_032361765.1 Panulirus inflatus
GACTTTCGTAAGGCATTCGATAAAGTACTGAGCAAGACATTGCTATACAAACTACTATCGCATGACATAGGAGACGAGCTATGTATGTGACTGGCTCACACAACAGCGAATAAAGTTCAGTTCTTAAGGGCGGGCGTCAGATAGGCTGAATGTGACGAGTGGTATACCACTGGGGTCGTTCCTTGGCCCCTTATTCTTTTCAAATCAATGATCTAGGACTGGGTCTGGTATTGTACATCTTTAGAATTGCGAATGACATAAAACTAGGAGCTAGAGCTGTTGATAGGCAAGACTGAGTGTGTATAAATCAAAACGATCTAAACAAATGAATAGTGGGAGCGGATACAAAAATGGCAGATGAGACAAAATTCTGACAGGTTTTCCTAAAACAAAAATTGAGGGTTATTGAGCAAAAATGGCCTCGTCTTTCCTCATGAGACATTCAATGTGTGAAAAAGGAAAATGTTAGGAAAATTCGAGCAAATTCTACCAGCTTCCGCGTATAGATAGATGGTCAACATTTACTTTCACGTTAGCTTGGGAAATGCATTTGACCAATAATATCTATAACCAATACCTTTGCAACATAATAGAATTACTTAAGATAGAATTCGCCTACTTTTATCACTTGTATTCGTGTAAAGAATGATTGAATTGGTAATGAAACTGAATGAATGTTTCCCCTGTATTTTGACCTTGAACGAACATAGCACAGCTGTTACAACGTATTATCCATCGCTCTTGATTGGCTGAAGGCCTCTCCGTCCTGAGCGTTGATTGGTTAGCCCGACATTCCCTTTAAGAGCTGATTGGGTGATGATGATGGGATTGCTCTGAACAATCATTAGCTGGTCATTCGAGTTATCAGCCATGACTAAGATAACCCATATCGCTATCATTATTCAACCCTAAGACCCTTCTTATAAGGCTCCTTTAAGGCTGCGCCCCTTGCAGAAGCAGGGAATATTGGACTTCTTTACAGCATGAAGGTCCACGATGAGACATGCATTCTTTGTTGTCCAATAACGGTGTAAAAGCCTAACACGACCTGTATTCCTTGGTGTCCAATAACAGTAAAACACATTTATTCTAGTCATATCTTTACTGTCAAATAAATGCTCACATTTATCACAGATTGTTTCATATAAGGCACATGATCTTGCAAGCTGGGAGAAAATATGAAATACATTGGAGATTTCTCATACTAGGCAAACTTCCTAAACTTACACTGCATTCCTAGAGATTTTTCACATGTTTCTTACAGTAACTACAAAGCATTCCCCAAGTGTCTGTCAAGTGCAAGCAACACAAGAATTAGATAAGTGTTCCAAAGAACAACCATGTTGCTAGCATTACAATGTATTTATTAGGAGCAAAATAAGAATGGGTGGTAATATTGTCCAAAATGTATGAAAGCCCTCTGTCGTAAATCCATAGTCAAATATGGAATTTTCACTAAGTTATGAGCCTAGTCAAGTTCTAGCTGTATAACTCAAGCAAAATACAAACTAATACTATGGATGTTGCACCATTCATTTCTTGATATGCTAAGAAACATATGTATAAGGTTTCAACAGTATCTGATTTAGGGTCTTCAGTTAAGCCAAGATAATTTTAGTTAAAATGTAACTCCTAGATGGACAAAGGATGATGAAAACATGGACATAGTGATCTCTAATTATCTCACATGCAACACAGGTGACATAAACCCATTTGCATTAAGTTCCATGGTCATAGGTGGAATTTTCTTCACTGTAAATCACAGTTAAACCTTTTCACAAAAAGGGTGTTTCATGGAACAACTGTGTCACCTTACACTGCAGAAGAGTTACTGGGAGTCAGACACACACTGGGGAAAATATTGTTTGAAAAGTAGCAAAAACAGCTATGATTAGTTCCAAGGCCTAGGTCTAAGATAAAATTTATACAAATTATAATGTAAATTAAGTTAGATATTATACCTTTTTATATGTGGCATACTTTAGGCAAAATCCAAACTACAGTTACAGACCATATGCAGGTCAATACTTTAGATGCTGGATAACATTTGTATACAGTTTCATGAGTATCTGATTAAAAGTTTCCAAGTTGTGACCAAAGTTAAGTTGCAGGTTTAAGTGTGACTCTCAAAGATAGTTGAAGGACATGAGAAAGACAATGACAGTGGAAAACCTGATCCCCATGGGTCTACCTTGCAAAGCAAGTGACATGAAAATTTTGAACTGTAGGGAAAAAACAAACTTCACAAAGGTTAATGATGGTGGCTTTCAAGAGAGCAGTTTTTAAAGAAGAGAAACCAAAGTAGTGTCTTCAGTCGGGGAAAAGAAAAACATTTCAGCACAGGGTAATAGGATCAAGTTTTGAGGTCAGCCTGAGAGGATTGATTATTTGGATTACCTTGGATTTAACTCTGCCAAGAACATTATGGTGATACCAAGTATGTTTATTACACCGACTAGTGGAATCACAGCACCATCAAAGGAGACAGAAAGAAAGAGGTAGTCTTAAAAACAGAATTGGAATGAAACTGGATTTTATTGGCAGTGAACTTACCTATATAGATGCAGTTGTGAAAAGACGAAATGTAGATCAAGCAAAAGATGGAACAGATTTGAAAGAATTGGAGGAATACATCATTGTCAGCATATATGTGTGTGTTTGGTTACTAGATGAGAATGAAAATCAGTGATAAAAAAGGAGGAGCATAGGAGACAGAACAGAACCCTGAGAGACTACTATTCATAGGAAAAGAGGGATATGTTGAACTATCACCAATACCAGAAACACACCAGCCTCATATGAAACTACATATGAGAGAACAGAGTGTGGGAGGAAAGGCAAATGAAATGAGCTGGAGAGCAGACCCCCAGTGCCATACCTCATCAAAATTGTTCGATATATTGAAGACTACAGCACAGGATCCCCCTAAAGTCTTCCGTGGAGGATGACCAGAAAGTTTTATGACAGGAAAAGATATTATGGATCTCACTTTGCAAAAGCCATACTAATGATCACAAGGACAACTGTGAGTTTCAAGATGCTGAAGATGGGTTCTCAAACCAGGACTCATGGCCACAATTGTAGGGTTAACAAGCATTTTTCTTGAGATCATGATGCAATCAAAATGTATCTGTTCTAATGCCAAATCTACAGCTTGTGGATAAATGTATATTCTGAAAGTATTATAATAAGCTTGAGTTATTCTGCTTTGTTTGCTACAGTATTCAGTAACCCTATTTCATTCAGTTACACTAGTTTTCTAGTTTTCATAAATGCTCAAATAAATCGAAAATTAGCTGCTCTATCAATGGAAGAAGTTGAAATAGCATTAGAAAACTTGAACTAGGTTATCAGAGAAAAAAAGACTGAGAACCACTGACTTCAGGAAATGGGAACTAAAAAAAAGATACAAAGACTTTGGAAGTAGGAGTATGGTAAAGGTTGTGGTATACATGTTTCCTTGGGAAAAAGTTTTGGTTTTCGAGCAAAAGTGGAAAAGAGGAGCCATTCTATCGAAATTTAAGGAAGGATGTGATTTGTCCGTTACACTTTCCCTACTATGTACAGAGGGAGGGACACTTTTTGAACTATATCAAACAGATCATTAAGAGGGGCATAGTTAAAGATAATAGTTAGTCTACTGTATAGGTATCCTAGAAAAGTATGTTTGTACATAACCAAAGCATAAATATACATGAGTGTTGTGATCCTTTTCTGACACCATTTAGAAAATTTAATCATTTCATATCAAAAACACCTGTCATTTTTAAATTCTGCTGAGACTACCCCACATCATGTCAACCACAAATTCAGCCCCACTGCTTGTGACCACTTTATTCTTGTCTTCTATCATTACTTCCTCTCAGACGACTGTATGTGTACAAGAATATCATTTTATAAAAAACATCATTACCTAAATACAGTGTAAGAGGTTTCTGAAACATATGCTCAAAAATACATTTGCATTCCAAAATATATTGATTAAAGTAAGGAATCAGCTGAGGGGCACAGATCAAAAGAAAATCAAAGGGGAAACACAGTCTGCAAAGGGAGATTCATTCAGAAATTACTATGTTACATGTACTGAGATGAAAAGAAAGAGCATCATCTGAAGTCGTTGTGAGGTAGAATATACTGCCCTACAATATTTGAAAAAAATAGTCAAAGAAAGTTTACAGCACAATAGTAAAAGTCATAACAAAAATACAATGTGCTGCTGTGCTATTCAATCATTCTAAAATAAATTTGCATAATTTTTGAGGGAACACACATAACTTCTTGCAATCACAAATCTTCAATCCTACACCTTCCAGGCAATTGTGATAATGGAATGTGGCTCTAATGAAAGATTCATCTGTCCGACCCTCCTGTCTTTGAGCCTTATTTGCACATTATTCCTTCCTCTGAAATAAGAATAAACATTTCATTAAATATAGTGTTCACACCAGTAGAGTAATCAAATTTCATTACAAACAATTCTTCAGTCTAGGTTGGCTTTGTAAACATCGAAGGTTGACATGAAAAATTTCAACTGATTTTTGTATACTTGAAAGGCTTACATAAACCTTCTGTTTTCCAAGAATTAAAACCAAAATACTTCATAATTATCTAAGCATTCCTTTTCATATGTAATATCCAATTTTTCTCTGTTCCTATATTGGCATCTGCAACGTCTCAAGAGACTACATTACAGCCACTGCTGAAACAGAGTAAACAATGAGGAAGAGTATTCTTTAGGTATAAACTCACTTGTTCATAAACACAATCACTGTTGCATTATCTGGTCGGACAAATGCTGTATGATACAATGAAGATGTTATTTTTGGCATTGCCACATGCTGGCTACCTTCTACCAAGAACTTAGTAAAGTGGGCCAAGGCATAATACATGGGTTGCTTGTAGAACTCTCCACGAGGCTGATGGATTACAAAAGAAACAGTTGAATCACACACACTGTAAAATGTTCTATATTTTTCTAAGTCCAACCACAACAAAAATGTGTATGGGACATTATGTTATCACCCTTTCATCTTTCTATTTGTCTGTCTGTTTGTAGACACACTTATGTTTATGCTAAAACTCAAGAACAACAAATAATAAAACTTTATACTTACACTACCAGGACCCGACAGAGCTGACAAACTAATAAAATTTTCATGCACATAGTTTAATAGATCTGCCTATTTGTTTAGAAAAAACAACATTTCTTATAAGCACTATAACTCAGGAGTGCTGAATAATGGAGGGTTCATACTCATAATAATTACATACTATAATAAGGCAAGTATCATGACATACCATTTGCTTTAGTTTTATATCAAATTTGCAGTGAGGCATTAGGCAACATAATTGCCTTTTTTCTTTTTTTTTTCTATAAGTGCTCACCTCTTGCCTTAGTACCAGGTACAAAGCCTTAAGTGAAAAATCTTCACTCTCCTTCTTCTTACATTCCTGCTTATTTTTTTACTTGATTGTAATTTCCCTCATTAGTAAGGTAGCACAAGGAACAAAGAAAGACCACATTCGCTCACATCCATTCTTAAGCTGTCATATATAATGCCCCAAAACCACAGCTCCCTATCCAAACCAAGACTCACAGACCTTACCTTGGTTTACTCCAACTCCTTTGCATGCCCTGGTTCAGTTCACTGACAGCTTATCAGTCACTGTATACCATATCATTCCAGTTTGCTCTATCCCATGTAAGCCTTTCTCCATCCTTCATGTTCAGGCCTTGATCAATCAAAATCTTTTCCATTCCATTTTTCCATCTCCCGTTTGGTCCCCTACCCCTCCTTTTCCTTGTTGTATTAGGCTAGTCCCAACTACTTTATATCTGCATGTGTGAAGGCATGAAGAAAAATGAGCAAGGCTTATCCAGACAAAAAGACTGTGGGCTTTCTCTTCTGTCAAACAAAAATGTGTCGTAACTGTATTATATACACCATAAGTGACTGGTAAAGAATTGAAAACTGTTGACAAAAATGTGTGGATTGTGTTCAGTTTCCTTCACTCACTTTATTAGCACATTTTTAAGCAATCAGTCAGACTGAAAGGATGAAAAAGTCATGGAACTAAATTAATGAATCATGTTAACTTTTCAGCAATTACCTACACATCCTAGGAATATTGATGCCATACCTGTGAACAGTAACCTAATTCCCAACCCACATTTTCTACCTGTACCAATGTGAGTCTTTTAATCTGACAGCAAACAACATGCTTATCTTTGTGGCTTGTTTTAATTGAAGGTGTCTACTACTTTAGAGACCTGGGCTTTATTGATCTCTAGCTGCTGGAAAACTACCCTCGATAGATATTTGATACAGCCATCTGACATGTTTCAGTTTCTCATTTTCTAAAAAATTTAAAAGGATAAGCCTAACATTCCAGTTCCTGGTCTTCAAAATATCAAATGATTATTTGAGGCTTTTCCTACAGCAACTCAAATATTTTGTAGCATATGTCCAAGATGGTCAGGTCATCTGACAATGAGCTATGTTCACAATTTGTGGGTATGAATGAAGAGGATCCCCAGTTCATGGGCAACCTATATATTAACATTAATTTACCCCAAAAAATAAGTTCTTCCAATAACTAAAACATAGCTGTCTACCTACATATATGCTACTCTAGCCTGTATATACTGGTGTAGCATGCAAAACCTATACCAAACATTGGTCAGACTTCTCTTCTTTTAAAGATAATCTCCTCTTACATATAAAGAAACCAAAGAAGGCAAAGTGCAATTCATAACACTGAAAACAAAAGATTCTTCATGGAGGACTTACAGCATTGATTATAATGGGCGAATCAACAAAATTTTTAACCCAGTTTGGTCCACCTTTCACATCCAGAGCAAGGTTCCAATCAGTCCAGCCTGAAACCCAGTGCTCTAGATTCTGAAAAGGAGATAGTGCTCATTAAACATTCTTCTCTTCATTTTAATAGAATCAAACTCTAACAATATGAAAAATCACTTAAAAAATCTATTACATCTAAAAAATGTGTAAAACTAAAATATACGTAAGTGGTAAAGCAGAAGATACAAAACTGTAGTCTGATACTAAAGCAGAAACACAAAAAATACCAATGGAATACAGATTACTCTTATTTGAGTAATCTGCGTGGGTGTAATGAGATACAGAATGGAGGTAAAATGGATAGAGAAAGAGAGAAAAAACTAATAAAAACATGCATTACCTCTATAATGTTAGCAGCATAACTCTCTGCCCTCACCCAAGATCCCAGCACCACCTTCAATGGCTGCCAAGGCCACTGCCCTGAAAATAGAGCAACAGGTCAGTATCACTTCCATTATTGCCTCAATTCATACTTGCTATAGGCTGGAAGTCAATTAACTTTGAATATTAAGTTGTGTACTGCTATATATGATTCACTGATTTTTTAAGGAATAATAAAAGTCATGGTTGTGATGAACGATGAATTTCTGTACTTTTAACAGGAGGCTTGAAGTACATATTTCGAGTAAGTCAGTCTCATAAAAGTAGGAGAACCCTAACAAAGCAACCTAACCCTAAACAGACTATCATCACTACCTAAGTCATTCACTCCATGGGTCATCCAGTCATCAACCCCTACCCATCCACACTCGTAAACTCAAGCTGTTACTTTCCTAACCTGGGTCACTGAACATGCATTCTAGGAGTGCACATATGTATCATATAACTGTAATGCCTCGAAGAGAAATCATATGTCACCTCCTGTGAATCCAAGAAACTGCATACTTAGAGATGAATAGGGAAATAAAAATCTTTATCAAAAGCTTCCAGGAACTGTGGTCCAATCCTTGATAATCAGTGTCCCACATTTTCTAATCATCTCTAAAGATTTAAATGAAAATCACATGTGTGATGCTAAATATCCCTAATAGTAATAAAACAGAGAAGATTAACACACAAGCCTGATGTATATACCTGTGCAAGCCTCAGTATATAGTATGAAAAGCTCAGGGTGATATTTGTGTGTTAGGTCCAGTGTTACAGGAGGGATCAACCAGTCTGTGTACCAGTGGACAGCCACACCAGAAACATATGGAGCTGCCTTGCTGTCTGACATAACCTGAAATATAATAAGTGTATTTGGATATTGTTTAAGTCTTACATACACTGCAAACACATTAGACTTTTCCACTAAAAAGGCTATTTCCAAATAAAATCATAAATAAAACAACCTTGAAATTTTCTGAGGAGCTGGAAACTTTGTTCATATACGAAAAAGTTCACACACATGAATGAATACATGAAATGATATCATATAACCTCCTACATTAAAAGCAAGATGAAGTGCACATTCTTCTGCAAACACTTCTCCAGTCACTAATCAACATGGAGCATCTACAGAATTATCCAAATTGGCAGTCCTATAAGTGAAGCCAATCGAACTTGCCTGAACAAGAAAATAATGGTTGCAGCAAATATGTGCAAAGGGGAAACAAGAAATAAAAAAATAAGAGAAAGGTTGAAAGAAGGTTCAAAGAAAAATGAATGAAAAGAACTTTTCGTAGGATATGAGGGTTTACACATGTGTCATACCACCACATGGAAGCACAGTTAGAAAACTATCATTGAGAGAAATCTGGCTTTTCACTATTATGAACTTCCTTACTCAGACACAAACAAGCTGTAAAGGGCATTATTTCATTGAACCTGTCAGCTATATAATTGGACCACCACTTCCATGGAATACTGAAGAGCTAAAAATATATAACTGTTAATCCACCAACAAATGAATGGCTACCAGTTGTTAATTAGATATAAGTCATGTAAATAAAGCATTCCATTAGTTATTAAAGCTCCTTAATTTCAGGCTTTTGATCTCAGACAAATTTTAGAAGTAAGAATTGACACATCTAGATTGTGGCAAACCTCAAACGACAGGTGTGATAACAATGGTCCTCATACACTGTTCCTTCTAAACTACATAAATAAATCTTGTACAATCAATACAGTACTAATTTTCTGAACTTGACAATACATGAATCTGGAGGATATCAGATGAATAAAGAGAAAAGCCAAGCTTATAAGCTGGTCCCTAACTCATCTATCAAAACTCCTTTCCTGGTGTCAACCATTTACCGTCCTTTTTTATATGTAGGTACGAGACCAAGCAAACCATAACCTTTTCAAACATTTGTAATTCAAAGTGTAACAAGAAGGCAGCTTTTCATCCATTTAATGTCCCAATCTTTTTTTCTTTCTTGTTTCATACTTATTGAGTACTAACCTGTCTCTCAGCACTGCTATTCCCATACATAGTGTCCTATGACTAACATGCTCTTATTTTTCTTCATAAATTCTGGCAGGTTTTCCCTGCCATTCAGGCAACAGACTAAGACAAACAGAAGACAAACAGAGACTACTAAGTAATTTTCCAGGACTCTGGAAGGATAAATTCACAATACTTACATCATTTGCCCACTTGGGAAGAAAAAAACGGTTGTCATCCAAGATCATGATTTTGACGTGACCATAGCTACTGTTATTTAGGGCAGGGCCAAGGTGCTGTCCAACCCACTCTGCCTGATAAAAATGACAAAAATAATGATATGAAAAAGTGAAAGAGAGAATATGTATGTAAAAATTTATAGATTGAAGATCAAAGTGAAGCAGTACTGTATGTGAATGAGATATGTGTAAGTATGTTGATGTATGAGCAATGCATGAACATTAAGTTCCGTGTGCAAAACTGTGTATAGGATATAAAAAGGATAAAATGAGTCTGGTATGACAGTAAGGAAAACAAATCCAGAGCATAAGTAGATTCTATATTTCAATGCTTCTTTTGGCAAACTTTTAAAACTTCTCACAAATAATAGCCCCAATTCATCACTTATGAATATTTAATACATCATTACCCATTTATGGTGTAATATATGTTCATATATTATCAAATAAGCTTTTTAATAATAAATCAATCAGACATCACTAGTTATCACTTAATCAAGAGCTGACACACACAAAATTCATGAAAATAATGCATGGTTCAACAGTGGTATATTTAATGATGGAGCTATAGTTAAAGATCAATAAGATGACCATGTTAGATTGTTCGTGAATGCTACAGGTCAATTAGCCCGAGAAAGAGACAGCTTCTTTACCAACCTCCTGTGTGGTAAATTCACATTCTTTCAAGCAGTACAGGAATACACAATCCAGCCATCCTACTCATTCTATAGCAGAGCTCACTCTCTAAAGGAGTCTAAAGAGATTTGTTAAGCATGACCCTCTTTCCTTGAATCCATGAATTCTCTCACTTACATAAAAATTTTTCTACAAGGTGTCATTATATTCTTTTTCTGATTACCTTTTCCATTTCTTCACAGGCCAAATTTCCCAGTCTTCCCTCAATTTGTGTGTAAAATTACCCATTCAGATTCACATATTAGTGCTATACAGGGAGGAAGTTTTACACTCACAGTGCCTCAGCTCATGAACATACTCTACCACCACTCTTACAATATAAAAGTACTTCTTTACATCTTTTCTTAAGTGTCTGAATTAATTTCATCTTTAGTCCTGTCGATGTGTGTGTGTGTGTGTGTGTTCTTATTTAACTTATGAGTACATATGCATGCATGAGAATCCGTGTAACATACATGAACAGTGTGTGTGTTTGTATGTGTGTGTGTGCTTATTCAACTTATGAGTACATATGCATGCATGAGAATCCATGTAACATACATGAACAGTCAGCTTAAAATTAATACAACTTTCACATACATGCATATTGATGAAAAACACACCTGCTCTTCAGAAGTCCAGCCGACAGCATTAAAACCAAAACTTTTCGTTAAACCATCACTTGGTTCATTTTGAGTAGTAAGACCCCAAATGCTGATGTTGTGTTCCTTATAACTCTTAATAAATCTGTAAATAGATGCAATCTAAGCCTGGTATATTCACACTTAAAAGAACATACTGTACTTGAAATCAAATCATATTAAGCACTTTTAGTGAATATGAGAGTAAAGTAGAGTTCAATGATGTATGCAAAGACTAAACAACGCCATATTCTTGCAGCATATACTAGCACAGCTTAGAAGTGTATAAATGAAAGGTGAAAATTAATGAAAACAAAATAAAGTTAATGAGCTGCTGCAGTGAAATGTTACAGAATGGTTTGAGTATGATCCTATCTAATGAGAACCTGAATGAACTGGAATGTTTTAAGTAGCCTGTAAAGGATGTGGCAGCAGATGGAAGCATGGAGCTGAAGTAACTCACATAGTGGAAGAGAGGTGCTTAGATCCTGGGTGCAATGAAGAGTGTGAGGATGTCAGGGTTTATAAAGATAAAGGCGGAAATGAAAGACTTAAGGCAGTTTATGAGTCTTTCACTTCAAAGATCCCAATGGTAAGTGTTAGGCCATAAAAGATGGTGGACACTGACATCTCCATATAAGTAAGTGCTGGTTGTGTTGGTTAATTTCTTTGGTTAGTGTGTCTTTGTGAGAGCATGTATGTAGATGTTGATTATGATCAAGTAAGTGCTATGTTATTTATATTTATGGATTGCATTTCAAGAGTGTTGTCAACCCCTGTGATCTGCTGCACATTGCTGATGAAGGGGAAGTTGGAGTATATGAGTTAAGAGTCCTCCTCCTTGTAGTCTGTCTTGTCTTCGGGAGGGTGGATCTTGGTCTAAATCTCTTCTTTTTTTCGATGAAGGCTACGTATATGAGGTGGTCTTAGAGTAGGCCAAGTACTTGAGGCTTTGTTTTTGATGCTAATATTGTTGAACTAAAATATTCTATGGGTGAATAGTGTTCTGTGGAGAAGTACAATTGGCTTGTGTTTTGTGTTATTGCTTGTTGGGTGATTGAAATGAAAGTGTGAAGATTTGGAAGAATGCTTTAGGTGTTAGTCTGAGTGACTCCTGCATGTTCAGAGGTCTGAGTAGTCCTTTATGGAGGGAAGTAAAGTGTGATAGAGGTGACACCACGGACAGCAGCAGGAGCATCCAACAAAGTCATGTTTTCTGGTGATAGGGGTTTCTCACAGTGGGCATCTATATTTTGGTGGTTCAAGGCTAGGGTTAATGTCACTACCTTGCAGTAACAGAAGAGTGATGGCTGAACATATGTTAGAGATGAATTTGGGGACTTCTATCCATATGATTTGTGACATATCCAAGAATGATCTTACGCTATTTACCTAACATGGTAATTGGCCCAAGTAGAGTACATATCATGCAGCAACTTCCCCTTGCCTGTAATCTTGCCATTATCTTTCATCCACGCTGGAGCACCCCATGCTGATCCAAAGAACTTGATGGGCTTGGATGACATGTTCATAGCTCTTTGAATTAATGGTATCTGTGAATGAAAGAATCCTCCTATATCATTTCTAAAAATCTAAACAAATGCTTGATCAAAATGATAAATCTTCAGCTTTTTTTTTTTGGTAGAAATGTCAGTTCATCAAATCCCATTGCTTATGTTTATTTTCTGCTCATCTTCGTCAGATGCTTGACAAATACAATGCCAGATATTTATCCACAGCTTTCTCCAAACTTGCACACTGCACATCTGTGCATCCTCATCCAAATTACACACCATTTACCAATGATACTTAACCAACCTTTT
>JAUUDY010221035.1:0-12604 GCA_032361765.1 Panulirus inflatus
TCACACTGCCTCCATTCATCCCCATCGCCACCCTGCCACACATGGAAAAAATAACCCCCTCCCCCCTCCTGTGTGCGAGGTAGCACTAGGAAAGACAAACAAAAGCCCCATTTGATTGATTCACTACTATATGTAAAAATAAATAATGCATGACTAGGAGTAGCAAGTATATTATTATTAAATGCAACAGTATATGTCATTTTGGAACAATTACTTGTATCAAAAGGAGTGAATAAAAAGTCACAAATCATAATTGTTTGTAGACTTTTTGGGGCCTCATTACTGACCAGTGTACCTCAGATTCACCTTGTGGATTATGGCAGGGCCCCTGCTAAAGAGCCCCAGAAGTATTAACTTCCATTTTTAGAAATTATTACATTCTTTTTTGTTTTCTCTGCTTTATTTAAGCAAAACCAGTTCATTGAATGAAAAAACTACTGATTTTGATTATTAAATTTGAGTATCTGTCCATCAGGTGCCAAAGTAGAAGATATTGCTGAAAGTGAAGGAGTAACTGTGGTACCTTGCTTCATTGGCCATGGCATTGGAAAATACTTTCATGGCCCACCAGACATTTATCACTGTCGTAAGTATTTTCTGATTTCTGTTTACCATGTATTGGTGTTCTTGGGCTAAAAGACAACCACCTAACAATAAAGGAAGAAAGGGTAGCCAGAGAGAGAGGCAGAAGGTTCAGAAATTACTTTTGGCAATAATCTTGGTATTAGAATGCATGTGCACAGGTCCATTCAAGATCCTCTAAAGTTGAAAGTCAGTATGCAGATTCTGGCAAGCTCCCTTTGAATTTAAGACATGAAGAACAAGGTTTAAAGGATTTCTGTAAGGCTAAGTTACAGGGAAAGGCTAGAGGTTTTGAATTTGCTCATCTTGGAAGAGAGATAAGTGAGGGGTTACCTGATCACAACCTTTACTTTTTAGAACAGATCAATGACAGACAGTGAGCACGTTTTCAAGAGATGTAGGGATAAAACAACTAGAGAATAGAACATTTTTGTAATTAAGTATGAGTGGTGGATGAATGGTATAAGATGATTGAAGACATGATTAATGAAAACATTCTTAAATTTAAGAAGTTACATATTACAATAGTAGATAATGACCAAGAGATAGGACCTCATGAGTGTAAAACTCCTTCCCTCATAGTACAAGTAGGTAATTACACACAGGCACATGCAGGCATCTTACATAGATTTGAAATGCTCGAATATAGTAAAGAATGTTCGTGGGATGGGGTCCCATGAATGTTTAAACCCCTTCTCACACTGTACAAATAGGTGATTACAAATACACCTCTCCCTCACTTTTTGCAGTGGTTATTTTCTGCAAAAACCTCACACAAAAACAAACTGTATGTTGTGAACATGCAGAGAAAACAGTACATGTGCAACAGTTTGAGGTATAGTATCTCAAATATATTCTAACCAGATTTTCATCATATTAGTTCACCAGGAATTAACACAAAGATTAACAGAAATATCATTTCATGAATTAGGAACATTTCTGATAAAGATAAATCAACTTACTAAAATAAGTAGGCAATTAGTTACAGGGGGGGCCCTTACTTAAAATGGCTCTGGCTTACCTACATTGTCTTCTTTCCATAAATGCTCATAGATATTCAGAGTTTTAGACCTAAGCTGGAGTTAATAAGGCTGTTTTCTTTTTTTCCATGCTGTATGTATAATGAGAGCAATTTCTCCATCTCCATAAGTGGATTTCTAATCCTTGTGGTTACTTTAGCAGACAGTGGAGTTGAATGAACCACAGTATTTAAAATTTTTCCCACATTCTTTATGTTGCGGATTGTAGATTCACCCAGGTTTTAAGCACGCCCAGGCACTGACACTCCTTCATGAACATCAGCATAAGATTTCTAGCTTCATTTCTAAGGTTAGAGGGGTTCTCTTTAGTTTAACTGCTGGTTTTAGGATAGGAGATTTTTGGGATGTTTGGATGTCACATTAGCAAATACAAACACAGCAGGTTTGCTGGAAAATCACTAGCAGGTATATCCAAATCACACAAGCAGCACAGATCCACACACAGTGGTGGTAACTGACCTTCTGGCAGGAACTTGGTGTGCTTCATCCAGGACCCTTGCTTACTCCACCTGCCAACCCTCACTGAAGTTTCGGCACAATTACTACCGTACACACCCACATAGTAGCAAAATTTCACCACATATAAAGAGAGATTGATAGGTTTTCCTTGCGGATTAGCAAAATTGCATATTGTGATCCTGCAGAAAGCAGGGATGGGACCTTAACAAATTCCAAAGTTGGTCTGATACATGGTAAATGTAAAGTATAAGGGTGTTATCGTAGAATGACAGGTTAAACTCCTGGTAATCTGTCGTATTAGTAATTAAAACCAATGTTATATGAGAGGTTACACTCATGACCAGAAGTATCTCCAACCCACTTCTCATGCATGAACTATACTCAAAATGTAGCTTACCATCAATGTTCTACATTGTATCGTGATATAGATTAGATTCCTTAATTTCACATTTCACTGGTAAATCAGACAATATTAAAGGATTCTTTCTGAGAATGCTGGTGATCAGGGATTGATGGAGTAGTTCTCTGAATTTGTACTCCAATTTTTGGATGTCACTGTCATGAAACCTCTCTGTCAACCATTGTACTGTATGGACACCCTGTAACAAGGATGGGTCCCAGTAAAAGGCCTCAAAAAATTATCTCCTAGCAGGAAAAAGCTGTAGGAATCTGTGTGTGAGAGACATGGGAGTCATCATTGTCTCACAGTAGGGGAAAAGTTAAGACCAACTGCCTGCTGGCAAATATTCAAGAAACATTCATGTTCATGAATAAGGAATTATTCTGCAAGCTGTTCACATTAAACACCTAGAATATGCTTCTCAAGGTTGGTCACTGCACATAGAAAAGCACAAAGAATAGAAGGTCCAGAGGAGAGCAACAAAGGTGGTACTAGAATAAAGAGATGAATTATTTGATATCACCAACTTTGGAAGAGAAAAAAGCGAGGGGTGACCTGATCACAACTTTTCTGTTATCTAAAAAACAGAATAATGACATTGACAGTAAACATTTATTTAAGATATATAGGGATAGAACAACCAGAGGAAATAACATTAACTAAAGCAAGAACTTGACGAAGAGGTGTGGATGAATGGAATAAAATGAATGAAGACATGATTAATGCAGACACCATACTGAAATCTAAGAACTTGTATGGTAATAGACAATATTCAAGAGATGGGCCCTTACAAGTGAATTCTCCCCTTACAGTACAAATATGTTACCCACTAAGGCCTTACCTGCCATGTTTTGGACTTTAGAAACTTTACAAGTAGGGTACATTTTATTGACCTACGACTATGTTTCAACTTCAAGAAAATTGAAAAACGAAATTTTTATAATTTCGATGTTTAAAAGTATATTTTCTTTTAATGTAAAGTTATGGCATTGTAATTTAATGAATTTATTTATTTATCATGCATATTTCATTGATGTTACAGTAAAACACTATTCAGTTTGTATCTCACCAAATGGGAAAATATGTTGATATCACAGCTGCTGGAAGACAGCTTATCTTGATTTTCTTTAGAAGGCTTAAAGACCTTTTCCATAGATAGAAGTGAGAGGTCTAGAAAGAAAGAGACATGCCACAGTTAATTTTGGACAGTTTTTTTGAAAGACCTACAAAAACTTAAAAAGTTGAAACAGTTGTTGGATCAGATGAACCAGAGGGTAACATAGAAAAAACTAGAAACATTTGCTGGATAGATGAACCAGAGGGTAACATGGAAAAGCCTAGCATCCCTGGGTCAGATGAACCAGAGGGTAAAATAGAAAGCCTAGCTTCCCTCGTTAGATATTCTGCTACCAAGCAGTCCTCGTTCCACTCCAACGCCACCACAAGATTTCATCACCATGTCTACTACATATCATTTAAATTACCTATGATATAGGAACAGTTCTTAAATCAGATGATTGAGGGGGTGAGGAATATAACCTCAGTGCCCCTTCCTCTCCTGAGTATCCTTCTGTTCACCCCCATTCAACTCCTGAAGCACCTAAGCCATCATCACCATGTTTCACTACAATACAATGCCTTTTTCAGTAAGCTTTCATTGAATATCATTGAAATTACTGTGCATCATGACAGAATGTGATGTGTATATGGGTGCTAAGCTGTTCCAGATGCATCTAGAATGGTTTAGATTGGGAAAATTTCTGGACAGAAATGAACCACTCTATAATATGGATTTCATTGGTTTGACTTACAATGGATTGACTTGCAACAAGTTTTCCAGGAACATGACCCCATCATTAGATAAAGCTCTGGGATATGTATATACTGTGTGTATGTATATATACCTATTTGATTCCCAACCCAGGAGTCCCTTCTGTCATTATGAGGCTCCTACAGCCCTCAGTTGGGACCATAGTCATAAATTGTAGTAAAGTTGTGTGTGCATTTTTGTTGCAGAGAATGCAGGGGAATTAACTGGTAAATGCTCAGTTTCTATGATACAGTAGTTGCATCGTAGGTATGAAGGGTCTTGAATATATTAAAATTGTATTTGTAGTGTTGTAGGGGTGGGTGATGTCCAGAGAATCAGACATCATGAAAGTGTCACTTTGTTTGTCTTAAGATTGTGACATGATGGTTAAATGTCTCTTGAGCATGAGTTTAAAATTGAGTTAGGAGGGCAGTTATTTAGTGCTTGGTGGGTTATTTCAGAGTGTTTGTGTTGGGGGTAGGGGGTCTCAGAGTAGAGATTGTTGAAGTATGAAGCAGGGGTGGGTGAGCTTTGTACTTCTATTTGTGGGTTGGTGTTTAGTTATGGAGTGATCTGAGTTGGAGGGGACTAGGTGCTTTTATATAGAATTGAATGGTGAGGTGGTAAGTAGTGGGATGATCTGTTTTTCACTGTGTAGGTATTGGGTATTTTTGGTTGCTTGGCAGCCAGTGATGGTTCTGAGTGCACTGTTCTTTGTGGTGTGAGGCTTTCTAATGTTTACTTTCCAGTTAGACGAGGTATAATTCACAGTAGGGGATGTTGAGGGATTCTTTTTCTTGTCCAAATTTGGTGCCATTTAGTGTTCTGAGGGCATTTAGTTTGTGCTTTGCTTTTATATTGATGTTTTTGATGTTGGAGAGTATGTCACGTTTGTTTCATACATGTCTAGATTGGTTGTGAGAAATTAGTCAGTCTTTGTTTTATGGTTTATGGGTTTGTTCATGCTGTATAACGAGTGGGTCAGGCTGTGCTCTATGGCATCATGTTCTGTGCAGGTAATTATCCATTCATGGTGACTGGAGGATTTGAGCAGGATTTGTGTCTATCTGGGGTTAAAAAAGTGATTGAAGACTTCTGTGGAGATGCAGGCATACTGTTATGGGTGAGCCATTCTTCCAGTCATGTAATGCACATTAGTTTTTAATACTTTGGTGTCAGGGTATTGTGATGTGATTGTTAGGTCATCTAAATATGAAAGGACCTTCACGCAGTGGTTTGTTAGATGTACTGGGAGGTCTTGTTGGCAGATATTGAAGAGAGTTGGAGAAAGAACTGCTCCTTGGGAATTCCTTTGTAGAGTTTAAGTGTTTCAGTGGTGAATCCATTATGAGTGACTGTCATGGCAGCTAGCTATGAAATTGGCAGACCACTTTTTGTCATTGTTGTGGAAGGTTGTGTCAAGTATTTTTTGTGTGAAGGTGTCAGGAGACAGTATCAAATGCTGTGTATGTTTTACGCAACTGCTTCATATGCCCTGGTTCAGCCCATGGACATCATGTCACCCCTGTGTTCCACATTTTCCATTTTGTTCAGTCCAGTGCATGCCTCACAACCTCCAACATGTTTAGGTCCTGATCACTCAAAGCGTCTTTTACTTCATCCTTCCACATCCTTCTCAGTTTCTCCTTGTTCCCTCCACTTTTAAACTGTATACTTTCTTCGTCAGCCTCTCTTGACTAATCCTTTCTGTATGTCTAAACCATTTCAACACGCTTTCTGTGGCTCTCTCATACATACTCTTCTTACTGCCACACCTCTCTCTTACCCTATGATTTCTTATTTGCTCATCCCTCCTCACACCACATTCCAAACATGTCATTTCCAGCACATCCATCCTCTTTCATCTTTTTGATCTTGGGCTCATGGTTCAATTGCATTCAGTGACCATTGGGACTATTATACCATGAATACCTATCTTTGTCCTCACAAAATGTGACCTCTCTTTCCACACACTCCTCAGTGCACCAACCTTGTGGCTTACTTCAGCTTCCCGAGTTCCATCTGCTGCCACATCCAATCCCAGGTATCTAAAAACCTCTGCATTCAGACTCACTCCAGCCAGCCTTTCTTCTTTGCAGCTAAATTCAATTACCCCATTTTCATTTACATTAATTCTCATCATTTTTCTCACTTTCCTGAATTCATAAACAAGCTTCTGCAGTTCCTTACTTTGTCATTAGGAAACAGCAACCAACTTGCCTCCCTGGGCCACCTCACCCCTTAAAGACTGCAGACTTGGCTCCATCTTCAAGACCTTTACATTCACCTCTCCCACCACCTCATACATAAACATGACATTGAAAACATTGAAAATTTCCTAATTTACATGTGATATTTTTGGAAGTAAACAGATTCAGTAACATATTTTGTTATGTCTTCCCTGCATGTTCAGATAAATATGTTCAGTTATTCTACTCTGATGGATGTAAATCTTGAACCTGTTGTGATTATTTTTAATTCCCCTGACAGCAGAACACAGGTTGTTAGTTTCCAAATTTAATGTGTTATTAACTTTGACAGATAATGACTACCCAGGAACCATGGAGGCAGGCATGACATTCACCATCGAACCAATAGTCGCTCAGGGCAAGGAAAGTGTGCTCATTCTTGAAGATGGTTGGACTGCAGTCATGCTGGACAATGGACGAGCTGCACAGTTTGAACACACAGTCCTTATAACAGATAGTGGTCATGAGATTCTGACAGAATATCACTGAAATTGAATTCTATCCTTACAGAAGACTGCAGAAAAAATACTGCTTATTTCTATAAAAGTTTAAATTAAAAGATAAATTTTTGTTTTCCATAGTACCATTACTAAAGAAGTATTGCATCATCAGGGTAATAATCAGCCACAAATATTCTTCCAAGCAAGAAATATTTGAATTTCTTAACAACATACACCATTGAGAAACCCGATTTATGTGTGAAACTAATTCTCAGCTGGGGATAATTTTTTGATTGCAAAACACACTGGTTTTTTCTTGACTATCCACATTTTGTGTAAGAACACAACTTATACCTACTAGTGAAGCATTAACTTCAGTAATCAGTGAATGCTCTCCTTCATAGTTAATTAACATCTTAGCATTTAATAAATTATTATTTATGCACTGAAAATCTTTCTTTTCAACAGAAGACAACTTAAGCTAGCACCTTTCTTTAGCAAGTCATAGAAGATAACTTCATTGAAAAATTCTTAGTAAATTTACAACAATATGAGACCATTCCAAGAAATGACTGTACTTCCACTACACCGATAGAAGAATAATCTAGGATAGCTTTAACCTTCCTTCACCAAAATGTGGTGACCCAGGCACTCAGCTGACTATTTCATCACCTGAGGTCACAATGGGTCTGCTGCTAGCCAACACTTGTCCCAGGTGTGAACTACTTAAATGAGTCTCATTGACAAATGACCCTTAGTGCACTGATATGTACAGATTCCAAGATTATGACAACTATGTAACAAGTGCAGTCATAAAATTGTAACAGGATGAGCTGGAAGATGATCATGATCATCAAGTTGATTGTGAAAATTTAATACTACAGTGGTTCAGCCTATAAAAATCAAGACATACCTTACAGCCAGTAAAATGTAAGACTTTCGGTAGAAAGTGTGCATCATGGATTTCTGGATGTATAAAAGAAGTAAAATATTTATAGGCCATTAGGTTTTTATGTATAAGCAAGATATACATCCAAATGTGAAGTTTAGATGGAAGGACTAAGAATGTGTAAAGGCATAGTTAATTATGAAGTCATTGTACATATGCTGTCATTAGAATCTTACGAATCACCTCATGTCTTCCGGGTCATCTAAAAACACCAGAAATATTCCAAAACAACGAACTGCCATGAAACAAATATGCACTCGCTTAAAAATAATTGCATATATATCTAATATTACAAATAATGTCTATATGAAGGTTTAGATATATATGACTTCAACTTGTATTGATTTTAACAAATTATAATCTTGTTTACTGCTTTTAAATGTCACTCTGATTACTTATCAAAAAAAATATCACCTCCCTAGTTTTGTTAATTTTGTACTATCTATCTATATCTCTGACACCTGCTCCCACCTCAAGGGGATGGCCACAGCAGCAGAGACTCCACTGGCAGAGGGCAACTTTGCAGTTTGCAGAGGCTCCTGCCTAATGTTCCTGCTGACTACTTTTACCTAATACTCCTGCCTAATTTTCCTACCTTCTACTTCTACCTAATGCTCCTGCATAAATGTTCCTACCTATTACACCTATCTAATATTCCTACCATATTGCCAAAAGGCAAAGAATGAGCCGTTTTAGTTAAGTGCTATGTATGACAAGGAGAGATTGTATGTTTGTGGACACAGTGCCAGTAGTCAACATTGTGGGTGAGGCAGAAAGAAAAGACAGTTACTTGGGTCAGAGGAGTGTAACTTAACCTCTGAAGTACTGGCTCACTACACAGCCGTCACTAACCTTCCTGATACCCAGGCGGGTAGTACTGGTGATATACCTCCCTGGTCTCTGACTGCCTACCAACTACTACCTACCTTTTGTACTGTACAAATATTTCATAATATGACCTTCCTTATAAAACTAATGACACCGGCAAAATTGGATAAAGTCAGAAAGAGGGTGGTTACATACCAGGGTTGTAAAAAAAACAAGATTTTTAAAAGCCCTAGCCACTTTCCTCTTATTTTAAAATTATGTAAAACTTGACCTTTAAAAAAAACAAAAGATTTTTGGAATATCAAATCGTATTAGATATAATCATGAATGGAGGACCCACACATATAATGATTAATCATGTTATCATTTACAGGACTAATATTGGAATAAAAGCTACCATTCTCTTTATTTACAATATCTTAATTGTTATTGTTGCTTCAAGCTTCACCATTTCTTAAAGATTAATTTGTATAATTTCTCAAGGGGCAAGTACAGTTTTTTCTTTGATGTAAAGAAATACTATGTGAGGCCATGTACTTTATACCTGTATTTTGAAGAAATGTCTTAATGGTATATCATCAATTTAGTAGCCGAGATGACACAGAATGGTTAAAGGTATGGTAGAAGAGTGGCAAATTGTACATAAAATTCAATACTGTAATGTTTATGTATACAATATCTTAACTGTTATTAAGCTTCTAATTCCACAGTGTTACTTCAAACTCCAACATTTCATAAAGAAGATTACCTATATTAAATGTTCGTTTGTGTTTTAAAACTTGACATGATCTGTAAATTCTTCTATGATCTAAAGAGAGCTACTCTTTATGGTAGTTACTATGCCTGTATACCATTATTTTGGAGAATATTTAATTGAGAAAATATATTTATGGTATAATTCTCAATCAATTTATTTTCCATACAATTTTTCTATTATCTTAGTAGCAGATACATTATATTTTCATTTACTGTGCTTATTCTCTAAATTTCAATGAGCCTACTTTAAATTCAGTATCACTAAATATGCATTAGTACAACTAACTTGTAATTCATACATATACCAAAACGGGAATGAAATAAATCTAAAATGAAAAATAAAAACAAGAAATATACAAAACATTTTTTCTTCACCCAAAAAAGAACCATCCCAGAGGGATAAATAGGTCACTGCCTGGGTGTCCCCAGTACAATTCTGGAAAATCCAGGAGTGAATGCTTGCAGCAATCACCCAATAAAAAATTCACCTTACCTTCCCTAACAGCTGAGCTTTAACATGGAAATACCGTGACATAAATGTGCAACTAGGAACTGCATGGAATACTGTTTGGGAGGCTGAGAAGCTGGGCTACAAGTAGCCATGTGTCATGTGTTATCTATGTTTTCTGGCAGGTGACACAATGCTGAAATCATATTTCTCTAAATACAATAATGAAAATTAAGATTAATCTTGACTGTTAGAAGTGGTTTTTGGTGAGGTTTTCATAGGTTACACCGACTTCTACAAGTGTTTCACATACTTTGCCCCACACTTTCCCTTATCATCATAACTCTCTACGATCACATAGTCATAAAATCGAAAACGGGCTGCATATATTGTAATATATGAACCCAGGAAATATTTTGAACAACAGGTCTTAAAGCAATCCTGTCTTTATTCTCGTCAAACATACTAACAACATTAACAACCACTGTGAGCAATATCTACTGCAATATCTACTGCTCTATTTAATATCATTCAAGAAATATAACACTCCAAATTGTGCTGAGCAACAGTTAGTGTATTCTCTATACATTCAACTAGCATTGCACACCAAAAGCAATCAATCTTCAATGATATCAATGATGTGCAGCTACACTGGAAAATTACACACCATACAAAATATAGGGTTAACATCAAAGTATATAAAACTCATTAGAAATCAAGAGAACCTATGAAAACCCCAACTAACCTTTTCTAGCAGCCAAGAATTATAGCAGAAATGTATGTATGAAAAGGCTGCTTCTGTAGTAGTTAGGCAAGGGTGCGAATGGCTGCTTCTGTAGTAGTCAGGCAAGGGTGCGAATAGCTGCTTCTGTAGTAGTCAGGCAAGAGTGTGAATGGCTGCTTCTGTAGCAGTCAGGCAAGGGTGCGAATGGCTGCTTCTGTAGTAGTCAGGCAAGGGTGCGAATGGCTGCTTCTGTGGTAGTCAGGCAAGGGTGCGAATGGCTGCTTCTGTAGTAGTCAGGCAAGAGTGTGAATGGCTGCTAAGTGTGATGAGTATACTTATGTGGATGGGATGATGGCAATATGTCTAATCATGGGTTTGTCAGGTATATCTTTATTAGTGTATTAAAGTTTGGTTAAATCTAGCTACATGACAAAGTTTCACAGGATCTCTTGATTTTTCTTACTAGTTTCACATACTTTTACCCAACTCCACATTATCCCAATTCATAACCCTCACTACTATAGCCTAATTCAATATCACATAACAAAGAATAGAGCTGCAAATCATACCCTGCCAGACTTAAACTGTTCTCTAAATACTACACCACCATAGCAACATAAAATGTTTCAATACTCAAAGCTAATACCGATATAAGTTTTTACCTCTAACCTAAGATTAAAAACCATGAGTAATGCTTCAGATCATGCAGCCCTCACTAAAAGTAACAATAATACATAAATGCACTGGTAAAAGGTGATTCCAAGGTCATGAATAATTTCTGTGGTGTCACTCAATTAATACTGTCACTTTGAAAATACCTTGTCCCCACAAGTCTTACATTTATTCTACATTTATGCTCGTCGCCCGAGCTAACTGCATTAACCACTGAGAGCACCGATATAACCTAATCAGCAATATCGTCGTCAATTTTCTCACGTATAATTGGAAGGAATATAATTTTCTGGCTATATTTGAAGAAAGTACTCTCAGGCGTACAACACCTGTGCCTACCGTGGTCTGGCGTTAAGGCTCCGGTCTTGTTGACAACTTGACACGAGTGAGTAGCCAATACACCGGTTTCCTTGTGCGAGTTTTGGAAGAATATATACATTTCCATTCTGCCGACATCTTGTCTGATTTATTGCCATAAAAGTATTAACTAAACTGATCTATCTCTTTACCAGATGCCTACAACACAGTTTCAGCATCCTTGATTTGACGACAAACTATGCCCAAATAAATGGTGTTAGGTATTTACATGTTGGCTCTAACGTGTAGTGCTAATGACTATGACCAGTAGATATGCGAGGTGGTTAGGTCATCACAGATAACAATCAAATATCTAACCACGGTTGTTAAAGTATCAATAACACGATGAGGATAGGAACTCGGTTATATTGATACGAGCTAATATTAATGTCACAAATGTTCTTAAAGGTAAGAATTTTTTTTTCTATTGTTACCACAGTATTCTTGATATGTGTAATCCCTCCAGTTAGTGGTATGTGTATGCAAATAATTTAGTGCCGACAACCATACGTAGTAAAATAAAAAGTAGAGACATATGAAGTATTACGTTTTATATTCTGATTTTTCACGCCTCCACTTTTTCTTTATGAAGAGAAGGATGGAAGGTAACAGGACAGAACTCAGCCGGACAACACTTGACAGGATTAGAGGAAAAATTCATTTCATCAACTACCGTAATGGAACGACTGTACAGGGAACCAGCACACGCAGAAAAACTTGAGGAATGCAATTTAATGCCAAAACCAGAGCCAGTCCCGTTCTTTTGGGGATCCTAAGTTGTCTCCTTTCTTGGGCTGGACCAAGGAGCATGGGAAAATTTTGTCTGTACAAATAAGCGATCAAGGGCCGGAGGAAATTCAGCAGCACGCTCTCATAAAAGACATGATGTA
>JAUUDY010221365.1:0-12603 GCA_032361765.1 Panulirus inflatus
CCAACCGATACACCAACAGACTTCCCAACCGATACCCCAACAGACTTCCCAACCGATACCTCGACAGATTTCCCAACCGATACCTCGACAGATTTCCCAACCGATACACCAACAGACTTCCCAACCGATACCCCAACAGACTTCCCAACCGATACCTCGACAGATTTCCCAACCGATACCTCGACAGATTTCCCAACCGATACACCAACAGACTTCCCAACCGATACCCCAACAGACTTCCCAACCGATACCTCGACAGATTTCCCAACAGATACCCCGACAGACTTCCCCACCGATACCATAACAGAAATCCCAACCGATAACCCGACAGATTTCCCAACTGATACACCGACAGACACTCCAACCGATACCCCGACAGACTTCCCAACCGATACTCCAACAAACGTTCCAACCGATACCCCGACAGATTTCCCAACCGATACCCTGACAGACCTTCCAACCGATACCCAGACAGACCTCCCAACCGATATCCCGACAGACTTCCCAACCGATACCCCGACAGACTTCCCAACCGATACCCCGACAGACGTCCCAACCGATACTCTGACAGACGTCCCAACTGATACCCCGACAGACGTCCCAACCCACAACCCAACAGACGTCCCAACCGATACCCCGACAGACATCCCAACCGATACCCCGACGACCGAGGGGACCACAGGGTCTCTCATATTCGACTTCCAGTCCTCCTCACAGGGGTGGGCGATGAGCCTAATGAACGCAGCCACCTGGGGGAGAGTCCTCTTCGACAGTGAGAATCTCCCTGTGGGCAGCCCACCCGCTGGCCCCTGGGTGTTACATATCTCTTCAATGAACACATTGTCTGGTAAGCAGGTGGCAGTATGCTTCTCAGTGGCCTTCTATACCTGTTTGCATTATGTGAACTTTCATAATATTGTTTCAGGCAATTTCTAAAAAAAAAAAGACTTTCAAATGCGTATACTTTAGAAATTATCTTTTTTTTTCTCAGTTTGACTACGACTTTTTGAACAGTGTCACACTTTTTGAACAGTATCACACTTTTGAATAATCATTTTTTTTTTTGGAAATTATCTAAACACGTTTTTCAAATTAATTCACATTAATGTCTTGAAAATTGCCGACAAAGTTTTTTTTTGGTAGTTTTCTGGTGTATAGTTTCCTAAAATCTTTCTTAAGCTCTGAAAACTTATTTTCAAGGATATTTTTTCCTTTGGGATACTCCCGTCTTTGTTTTACTTTGAATTAGAAGCCTATCCGTCAGCAATTACTATAGCAAAAACTCAGAGTTTGTAACGAGAAAGAAAAAAACTATTTTTTTACGGTAGTTGAGATGGGTAACTGAGTAGCCAGCTAACGAAAAATCTATGGTTATTGTTTATGCTTGCTATGCCACTGTGAGCTCGTTCTGACACTAATGGTTTTGTATGCCTCAGTTCTTACTCTAGACTACGTCACTCCAAACATCAACGTCGTTATGCAATAGTTATAGCTTCCAGATACAGACATTTTCTTTAACTATTGTGTTAGAGAATATGTCCTTGGAGTAATCATATTATAAACATTTAAATTGAAATGAATTGTCTAGCCTTCAAGGGTAGATAAGAGATTCAGAACGTACGTGACTTATCCACAAGATCTGAAATTTTCCCTCACATGTAACTGATACACATTTATCATCGACATTATGCTAAGGTAAGGCCTGGGGTTTACCCAACAGGTACGGTGCTGGCGCAGAGTCCTGAGCTGAAAGCAGTCAGCAATACCATGAACATCTCCATTACTTTCTGGATGGACGGAAACTCGGAGTTCCCGTGCAACCTGAAGGTCCGCAGAACGCACGGATTTAAGTAAGACGTAGTAACGAAAATCTGAGATGTTTTGAACAAGAGTAGATTACAGCAGTGAGGGTTGGAGGCCTAATGACCTTCCTCATAGGTCTCTGGCCGTTAAGACCAAGAGATTAACTCAGATTTATCATACTTGATAATTTGACATAATTCATGGAGTCTGAACTAATAACTATTAGCTAACAGCCATAGAATTAACAATATACATTAAAAGGACAAATATTTTGTCAAAATCTCTTCTTTTGATACTATCTTGACGGTGTTCCTGTCTCTATTCTTTTTAAACTTAGATTCTTTTTATAAGCTTTATATTAAGTGCATTTGAGTGGTTGACGATTTTTGGCATATCAACAAACCTAGCATCATACAAGTAGATTATCACTTATACTCGTGTAAACGACAGTATTGACCCCTGGCTATGAATGGTGTGACCTTTGACCTGACCCTCAAGACCCATCCCCTAACATCTGTAGCACTAGCGAGTGTTCCACTGACCTCTTCCCGTGTTACACTGAGCTCCCCCCAACAGCAACTTCGACGAGGCGCCTCTGGTCAACCTGGACGCGTACGGCGACCAGCAGAACCACTACTGGATCACCTACAGGATCAGGCTGGTTCCCCTCCTTATCGGCGAGACCTTTTCCATCGTCCTGGGTAAGCGAAGGGTCCTCTCTCAATGTCTCAGTACCTCTCTCTCTGTCATTTCAATTTTCAATCTTCTTTTCCCTTATTTCCCTGTCTTTCTCTCTCTTTACATTCCACGTTTTTCCTCTCCGTTTCATTATTTTTTCATCGTACCTTCAAGTCTAATGTCAACTTACGAATGTCCTGTACTTTGCCGTATATCAAGTGACCTTCACATTGCCTCGACTGACCACCACCCCTTCCTCTTTGGCCTCCCCTACAGAGGGTTCCCTAGGTGGGCATCCCAACAACTCTGTGGTCGTCAACATGGTGGAGCTGGAGGGTGTGAGGGTCGTTCCAACCCACTCTTCCAACTTCTTTGACTTCGAGGATGGTCTGTCGGGTCAGTGATTTGATTCATATTTTCCTGGTTGAGTTAGAAAACGTTTTATTGGAATAGTTTTCTTTACTAATACACTTAGAGTCAATGATGACATATTATCCATTTGGGAAATACATTTATAATTTAGCTTGTATATAAAATTAACGCCTAGCCCCTATCATTTGTCATCTTTATTTCTGGTGCAAATTGAAGTCAGGTGCTTCATGACCACAAAAACGATTGACAACTAAAGGCAGGCTTATTCCTCAAGCGCCTCAGGTACACGATATCAAACGCTCAATGTCTGGGTTGCAGGCTGGTCACAGGGCAACATGGATGGCGGACGCTGGAAGCTGCAGAAGTGGAGCGAGATCGACCCCTCCTTACAGGTGCCCAAACCCTCAGACGGAGAGAATTTCCTCTTCGTTGAACGATTCGACATCCATTCGGGTGAGGAACAAAGATCATGTATTTGTCATGGAACTGTCTGATTGTCTGGAGGGAACTGGTAATCACTTCTGACCCCTGGAAATTGAAGGTGTGGTCGGACCGAGGCTCCTCGCTCTATGTTTTGAAGGGTCTGTAATATCACCCACCTCCAAAGGTAGCTAGGCTTTTTTCTCTTTCTAAGCGTGTACCAGGCTTTCTCTTACTTCGTGTGAGTCTTTTTGGTGAACGTGAACTTCTTCATAACATATTAGATTCCAAAAAAAGTTGAACGCATGATGATGATAATCTTATTCAGATGCTTTTTAGCAATTACCATGCGCCAGGGTTTGGTTGGCTTTGAGGGGAAGGCAACACTTTGTTCCACTCCAGCCTGGTCCACTCCCGTACGTACGGTATTAAGACTACATAGTAATTCTAAATGTAGAGGTGACCGATGTTATTCCAACAGGTGTGATCACAATGGAGTCGCCCACTTTGTGCGTGGCGACGCGACAGAGGAAGAGGCTCCACATCAAGTTTTGGGTGCGAGGCTCTGTCGTCTACCCCGCCGTCCTTAGGTTAGTGGAAAGCGTCTTGTACACATATCCTCGCGCGACATACACACACACCAGTTGACTTACCTGGCGTGTATTGTCTGCATTTACACTTACTGATCCTTAGCTTTAACGAAAGAAAAATGTACTTCGACCCCTTCACCAAAAATACATTTATTGCGAATTCTCTAAATGTAAAGTTTTCGTGTGTTACGAGGACTCCGACATGAAAGGTTTGAGAACTACCTAAAGAATGAATCATAGCACTGTATTCCATAACCATTCAGTAACTTTAAGTAAACTTGAAACATTTCTGAACTTCACTCGTACTCACCAATAGCAAAAAATACGTGAATTTGTTCTACAGTTTTCATAAATATCCGCAAAAAAAAGCAAGTGTTGATTCACATTACCTAAATCGATGGTGTTTTGACGATCTTCCAGAATGCGTACCAAGTCCGCGAGCGGCAAGTACGATGACCTTCCCTTCCTGAACCTAGCGCCCTACGGAGACATCAACCACCCAAGCTGGATCCAGCTCGACGTGGATTACTACATCCCTGTGAGCGAGCATGACAATGGCTTCCAGGTGAGATGTCTACTTTTTGTGCGTGTAAAGATGCGCCAGGTCACTTTGTGTGTAAAGGTTGGCTTAGTCATTGAGTGTGTATAAGATTTCGTCAAGATTAAGCTTGGCACGGGATCTTATCGATTACAGCCCGATTTCGGATGGATATACACTGGGTGCCGTGACTGGCATAGAGAAGCTTATATTTGTAGCCTAGTTGGCATAGAGAGGCCTATATTTTATTGTAGCCTAGTAAGGACTTAGGTGGACGTGTGTATTGCGTAACGTGTGATGAAGTGCTTCGATCCAGAGAAATTAAATTACGAATTCTAAAGCCAGGACTAAAAAGTGCAGAGAATTTTAGTGAACCAGTTACGACAAATGTTGCATCTGTCGGTTTGGTTACGTGCGCAAAATTGTCATAATGACAGTGTAGGAGACTTGTGCTGATATCCATCTGGTTAACTCTTGTATATTTTTATTTTTCCTGCAGCTGGTGCTGGAGGCAGACCTAGGCAGCGACCTGTACAACCTGGTCGCCGTGGACGACCTCAGTATCACGACCGAGTACCTCACCCACTGACGCCTCGGGAGAATTGGAAACCTCCAGCGGGTAAAATACCTCAGAGCAACGGTACCATGAAGACTTTACAAAATACGATTTTAGAATAGAAAGTATGTGTATATTTATATTACAGCTGACGAAGGAGCTGTAACATTATGTACTTCATAGTCCTTCATCACGCCTATAGTAACTAAACTCTTCATTACGTATTGTGTGAAGCATACTAATACTGTATTCTGTCAAACATTCTGATTTGATTTCATTTGTATTTTCAACACCCATTCTTCCCACTGATTTTCTCATAAACGTAGTGTGCAATCCTGTTTATATTTCGTACTTAGTGCCGACTAGGCTGCTTTACTTCCATTAGGAGTAAAATATCCTTATTTTCTAATGCTATTTGAAAAAGAAAGGGATATTTATGGGAAGTTGTTTATATCCAGTTGCTGGGAGGTTTATGTGCTATGTGGACATAAACGCATTCCAGCAAGCGAGCCACTTCCAGCAGACACTTTTATATGTCGAAGAGATGGAAGAGGCACCATCTGCGTTGTTATGTATTCGACTATAGCACTGAAAATTGGGGTATATTTCGGCTCTCTAGGTTGGTTATTTGGGCTTTATCCCCACTGACTGCCAGAGTCATTAAGGCCATCTCAAGTTATAACCACCAATCAAAAATACTTGATCACTTTCTTCAGGTGTTCAAGATAACTCAAAGACCATATATATATACTCTTTATGCATGCACCGTCCTTATGTGGCTGTTAGGAGGAAATTTGGTGAGGCTTCATAGGTCGTGCTAATTTCTAGAAGGGTTTCACCTACTTTCACGTAAATAAACCGTACGTTTTCTCATTTTCGTTTCTCCCCCTTCCCCCGTATCGTCTAACTTAACACGTAGGATAAACGTTCTCACATTTTATCATCTCCCTTCTGTATCACTTCGAGGGAGTCCACTGACATGTATTTCTCCTGAACTCATTAGTTATTTCTGTGCTGTCCCTAAACTACCTATTAAACTCAAAAGACCACATAGGTCGATGGCCGTAAAAACCCAACAAACATTAATAAACATGTTTTGTACCTATATAGTGGTATGATTAGTACTACGGATACTCATATACTGTGTTAATAACAGTAAACAAGAAATGTACGGATTTCACTTATGAAAATGGAACTTAAAAAGTTTGGCAACCTTGCAAAATGTATTAAGATGTTAAGCTCTACAATACAAACTAATCTAATTTTGATATAATACAATTATTTTCTATGTATGAAAAGTTCATTTAGAGTGTTTACCTTATAATTTTCCAATTTACCTAAGCTTGCATACTAGTATAGGGTTTCATTAGTTGCCAGTCTATTAGATAATAAAACCCGTGGAATAGAAAATGCATTTGAATGTATAACTACTCTATTTTATCACTGATTTCCCCTCATCATCATTATTACACATTATGCATAAAACAACAAGATATTTTGTTAACCTACGTTGGTATGACAGTTGTAGCATATTGTGACGTGCCATGAATTGAATATATGTGGGATGAAGCAATTCATCACATCTTAACACACACACACACACACACACACACACACACACACACACACACACACACATCCATCTAATGACCAACTACACTACAATTATACAAGGGCCGACCTGTGCCAGCAATGGCACCCCGAGCACACACACACCCGACTAGTGCCAGTAATGGCTCGCGCCCCAAAACAGGTTGTCATCGACAAAAGTCCGTGCTATACTTTAGTCTTGGCGAATCTTCACACACACACCTAGACATGTGACACATCAAAATGTAATGGAATTCTCGTATTCGGACCGATATCAACTCTAGATTCAAGAGTTTGTACAAAAGTTCTCAATCGGGCGTAAGAAATAAAGGAGATAACAATGAAGAATGGGATAAAGAGCGGTGGTATGGACGTAAACTAGAGCCTAACGAGTCTCTCACAACAGAAACGTTTGCCAACTTTGTCATATATCGAGTACTAAACCTTAAATTTACATATCTGCAACTCTTTGTTTTCAGTTTATGAAATGATCTTACATCACTGTATTACTATGAAGTTGAAAAAAATTATCATAGAAAACAAATGAAAAGCTTTTCAAAGAAAATGAGTCTAGTCCGACTTTAAGGGTAACATATTCAACTGGATGGCTTATCCCAACCCCAAGGTAAGTTATAAGATGAATCCTGTATTGCACGAATCTTCTAAATCTATTCCTGAGCCACTCAAATGACTTAGCTCACTTGTTCTTACTATCAGTAGTGTCAAAATTGATCTGTTCACTGTTGATACATGGGAAAAGCTACGTTAAACTACATCCACCAATCAAGATTTGGTGCCTTCTTCAATGGTTCATTATTAATCTAAGACCAAATTATAGTCACTATATATCTTTATGTATATATAGTCCACGGGTGCTAAGGGAGAGTTCGTCAAGATACATATGAAGCTTCGCAGGAGTCGTGAGGCTTTGGAACCAAGGAGTGCGGCAATGCCAGTTGGGTAGTTTGACTTGTGTGTTCCCTGTACAGAGGTAGTATGGCTTCGCCACAGACAACAGTCAGTCAAGTTATTTTGCTCGTGCTGGACACGGGTGTGAGGTGTTTGTCAGAGCGATGTGTATGTCTCTGTTGCTACCCGGTGTAGTGAGGGACAAGTGCGGTATAAGTAAAACATTGCCACCACAGCAGCACTGACAGAAAATGCGAAAAAATCGTAGACACAAATACTTCACTGGCCACAACGTCATGCAAGCAGTTTCATTGGAAGCGTTCTATTGAGTGGCTTGTGTGGTTCGTCTGAATCCTCGTGAGTAAAGAAATTTTACGTATCACTTGTATTCCTTGTAGTTAAGTGAGAGGTATGCATGTGAACACTAGACTATAGAATAGATCAAGTTATCCACCTATCTAGCCAAAAACTATCAACAGTCGTATATTTCCCCCACTCATTAGCCTAGTTCGCATAATTGTATTGATATAAGGGCAGTACCATCGTAACTGAATGAGATTCATATATAGTTACACATCATTTAAGAAAAACAAAGTTAAATCTGAGACGGTTAGTCTAGGATGAACGATCGTTGGCAATTGTTTCGTCCATGCCCACTCTTCTCGTCCTTCACAAGCTATAACCACCCGTATGACCTTCCAAGATGGTATCCACACTTCTCTGTTGAAGGTCAACCTCGAACACCCATGAATCTAGCTATCATCTATACTCCTTTATAGGTAGGTGTTTATATCTTTTCACGTATTTTGAATGTGTTTTTCTTCGTGTTTTGTCTTATTGCCATCCAGTTTTAATGTATATTTTATGATTATTTTCGTTGATCATAGTTTGGTATTACATTGCTATACTGAATTTTGCTGTATAGTGTTGTCCGTAGACAATAATAGTAATAATAATCCAAGCGTAATGTACTGAAACAATTGGGCTGGGAGTGAACGCTCTGTTGTTGTTTATCGTTCGTCTACGTGTTTTTTAAATACCTGGCCATCCCATTCCGTAAAACGCTAACGCCCAGCCCAAACATAAACCACAGTAACTAATACTTTTTTCTGTTATTAATATAGACCATTAAAGAAGACATTCAAATATCAGAATCTCCATATATTAAAGAGTCCAACCAAAATTGCTAAACTAGTAACAACACTTTGATGATTACTCAAATGAAATAATGAAAATACGCTTCACCTTAAATATCAAGTAGTTTCATATACAGTCCTTCGTAATTTGATTAAGTAAATATCATGTCTGAAACGTTAACAGCCTTCCTTTGTGAAATATTATGGTTAAATGTGACTTTCTTTCCAGCTTTGCAAACGTCCGAACCGAAGACGGAAACGAGCTTGCCGGCGCTCACACAAAATGTAAACACCACGGTAGTCACCACTGGGCGGCCGGTGTGTGATCATGCGACCGGTAATTCTAAGACCAAACTATGGTTAAATGTAAGTATGAAACTTTTTTTTTCTATTACCATATTACTAATTTGATTAGATATATGGGCTTTTTAATTTGAACCTCTTTGGAAGTAGCATTTGTACGTAACATAGGGAATTAATTGCGTAGTTTCAGTGATTGTGTTATATGAGAAGCATTTCCCAATACCTCCGCCTTGCTTGTGTCTTGTTCAGGTAACATGGACGGCTGATTGTTAGCCAGATACGTGGACTTTTGGATGAGTGTTACTTGAACGACGGGATGTTAATTAAAGGTAAGTGGATGCCACTCAAATTCATAGATGTTGGGTGTAATTAAAGGTTGAGAAGTAGTATGCCATTAGGTTGTTTGATGGTGTGTTTTTAGCTAAGCCACTTACACTTTAGGTTGGGTGTCGGTCATGGAACTTGTAGATGGTAGGATGTTACTTAAAAACATGCAGATAGAGACGATGGTGATGTATAGTGAATAACAATAAAGGCAGGCGCAGACCAGACTGTACACGTCGTTGCATTACGGGACTGCCAAATGTCGGTAGTTTTGGTCATTAGTCTTCTCTCATCTTTTATTACAATCACTAAACGTTATACTTGTGAAATCTGTGTGTTTTAAGTAATCCGTATATCAGCTGTCTGTTTTGGATTGTACAATCAATGCTTTATATTATAGTTCGTATAAACCAAACCATCCCATTTCTTAATATTCGAAAGCTCAGCCTAAGCATAAACCACAGTAACTAGATTTTTTTTTCCCATTATTGATGAATACCATTGAATTAAACATTCAAATATCAGAACTCCATAAATTAGTCCAGCCAAGATTGCTTAACAGCCATTACCCTCCAAGAAACGGAATATAAAGATACATTTCACCTTAAATATCAACTAATTTCATATCTAATTCTTAGTAATTTAATTTGGTAAATATCATGTTTTGAAATTGTCAGTTCCCTGCAAAATACACTGGTTAACTTTGACTTCCTTTTCAGCGTTGTTCATACGACTTTACACATACGAGTAGTTACCACGGTGTATTCAAGAAGTGTCACTAACACGCGTTTCTACGAACATCATGCTATTAAATGTAAGTATAAATATCTTTTTTTTAACTACCAAGTTTTTGATTTGACTTGGTATATGGTCTTTTTTTTATATAAACCTCATTGGAAGTAGAATTTGTATGTAACAAAGTGGACATCTTAGTTAAGTGTGTCTTAAACATTGTATGCATAGTGATTTGTCGAACCTATTAAAGTACTTATCCACTCATTGTTAATCATTCATTACTGTATGAAAATTTGTAGGCTAGATAACGTAATCAGATATTCTACACATTATTACGTATCTCTTAATCATTTCGGAGCAGGGAATAAGTCATTTTGATGTAAGTTTGACCAGTATTCCGACACAGGAGTACTGCCATGAGCAGTGGAATTAACTGCGTAGTTTCAATGATGATGCTCATGTGTGTGTCTGTCTTTTACAGGTGACGCGGACCGTTGGATGGATGTTAGTAAGGCAATACGTGGACTTTTGGATGACAGTTAGATGAACGACGGAATCTTAGTTAAAGGTAAGAGGATGTCTCAAATTCAAGGACAGCGATGCCATTTAAGATAGAGAAGTTGTGTGCCATTTGGGGGATTTAATTTTAGTTTTAGCTAAGCTACGCATACGGTAGATATCGGCTGAGGTACCTGTAGACGGTAAAATGTCAGTTAAAAAGATTGTTGATAGTGGGACGATGGTTTTTATTAAAACGTCAAACCTGGAACTTTGAAACCAGCCATGATGAACTTAGGTATACTTAATGTATACTATATCTTGTGGGCAAGGTTTACTTGAAGATAATGTTGATGAATTAACGTCTTAAGATATGAAGCTAGATTATGCCATGCTTAGATAAAACTGAAAAGAATTCGGGAAGTTAGGTAAGGATGCAATGATTAGGGTAAATAACTCGATAGACACAAATTCGGTTTGATAGAATCAATACATAGAAACGTCTCCCACTCATGGTTCATGTAGAAGCTAAAATGATTTCAGTACGTCGAGACTCTGGTTTATTTCGCTTGTTTTTTTTGCGCATAACCTTGTATCAGTACGGGAATGACCAGTAGCGGTAATTCTGGCCATTTAAATCCATCGTTTATCTTTTCATTACATTCGGAAAATGTTTCGCTCGTTGCGAAATTTATTACGTTTGAAGTACCTCGTAGTTCAGCTTGTCTGTTTAGGGTACATTTTGAAGATTAGCCTTCGAAGGCATCGCCCTTCGTTATATTTTGAGTTAGTTATGGACGCGAAAGAGCGTGAGGGTTTTTAAATTCGGTTGTTTACATGAGAGGGAGGTAGGTACTCCTGACGAAATTTCCACTGGTTTTTGACATCTTCTGTAGTTGATTTTCTAATGAACAGCAACATTTTGCATGTAATCATTACTAGCAGCATATTCATGTTTTTGTATCTGATGTTTAGTGTAGGCTTTATATTTGCCCAAGGGCAAATGTTGCTATACAGGATATTTACGTTGATGTAGTAAATGTGTACAATTGATTCTTCATTTCAGGTAAGTCCAACCAATTCATTCACCTTGACAGTGTATTATGCATTTGAGCACAAACTGATAATTGATTTGTAATGCCACAGAGAGATATAAGATACTTAGGGATAGATCATTTAATGTCTGTCTATGAGAAATTAGATGGGGGATTGGAATACTACCTTAAGGTACTCCAGGTGCTCATGGGAGGGTGTTTGATAAACCATTTAATGAAGTTTGATACCTGGCATCTTTGGATGATGTGGATTTCATAAAGTTGTAAGAGTGACCCATAATATAATGTTGATGTAATGTGTGATATGTCATATGGTGATGCATCATAGGCATTATACAATATTAAGAAGTGAAGAAAAAGTTGTGTTTTCTAGTGCTATGTATATCGCGTCTAGCATATTTGGCGTTATGGTAACTAAAATCAACTTGGGAAGTTTATAATAGATTAATGAATTCGTCCATCTATATGACTAAGAATTTGAAGGCTTTTTTCGTGTCAGGTTAGTGAGGGTCCTCTTATGAGAGAGTTTTCATCTTATACTTTCCAATATTTTAGCAAAAGCAAAATTTTGTTGAAACTAGTATGTAAACTGATAACTGATGTTAAAAAAAACGAAAATGAGACACGACATATGTCATTTAAACTTCGTATTTTGAAGCTTTTTTTTGATGGGATGCTTATCTACACTTAGAAGGAAATGGAAAGCTCATATCAGTTCCCCAGAAAAATTCTGAAATGGGCGCATGGGGGATAAGAGTAAAGTATCCCCTCTGAGATGCCTTTTACCCATTAGAGAAAACTGGTGCGAGTGTGCGTGTGGACAGGGCTAGGCTGGTGGGGTGGATCTGGGGTGGGGGCGGCACAAATTGTTGCTTCCGACAGCGAGAAGAATTACTCTGACACCTAATCTCGCAAGTGCTCTACCACCCAGCTGAATTTTTGCGTTCATAAGACTCGGGGAGACATTATTCTCGTGTCCTCAGCCGGAGAATTGGGTGTGTTTTTAGGGGTATCACGTGAAATTGTTGCTTCCGACAGCGAGAAGAATTACTCTGACACCTAATCTCGCAAGTGCTCTACCACCCAGCTGAATTTT
>JAUUDY010221475.1:0-12601 GCA_032361765.1 Panulirus inflatus
GGGAGACAGCGACAAAATATAATAATAATAAAAAACTTACACGTACATATACGTATACATATTTTTTCATACATATTTGCCATTTCCCACATCAGAGAGGTAGCGTCGAGAACAGAGGACTGAGCCTAAGACAGAAAATCCTCGTTTGGCCCCCTTCCCTGTTCCTTCTATTGGAAAAGTAAAAACTGGAGGGGAGGATTTCCAGCCACCCACTCCCTCCCCTTTTAGTCGCCTTTTATGACATGCAGGGAACACGTGGGAGGTATTCAACCTCCCCCTCACAGCACAAATGCATGAAAGATAAAAAAAAAAAGTTGTGTATGTTCTCTTCTCCCTCCCACCTGATCACCGCACCCTGCGTCAGTGAGGTATTGACAGGAAACAGATAAAGAAAGGCCACATCCACTCACACCCAAAAGAGGTTGCCATGTGCAATGCACTAAAACCATAGCTCCCTATCCACATCCAAGCCCCACAGGCCCTTCCATGATTTACCCCGGACACTTCACATGCCCTGGTTCAGTCCACTGACAGCCCAATGGCCCCAGTATATACAAAATGATTTTAATAATCATTCCTTTAATATCTTCATCTGAAATATTAACAGCCTTATTAACTTTCTTAGAGCATCCATCCACCTCTTCAGCAGACTTCCTTCCTACCTTGTACATTCAACTGTAATATATATACTTTCAACCAAAATGATGAACAAGTATGCAAATAAAAATGTATAGGATAAGGACAACTACAAACAAGCAATCAGACATATCTTACATGGCTGTGGTATGGTGCTGAAGTTAATGGAAAGACCACCCAATGGCAGTGGTGGTGGGATGCAAATTCACTAAATGACATCACTATTCATGTTTACTTTTTAAGATTCATCCATTCATACTTTCACATATGCTTATGCAATTATCCACATGTTCACATAAGGGGTGGTGGGGGAGGGGGATGTAAAGGGAAGTGAGCTTTGTGATATAAATTCACTAAGACACTTACTATTTATTGTTTGTGGTTATTACTCACAGACATATACATAAATCTAGATCTGGCATTTATCAAGGTAAGAGCAATTATGAGTAAAAAATTCAAGTACAATTACAATTGCTTTCCATTTCCAAATTACAATTAGCTACAAGAAACAAGGCAAGAACACTCAATGCAGACACAAAAATAGTGACACTACTAACAATGAATGGGTTTAATGATTATCAAAAGTAATACCCCAAAAGAATTTTTTTCTTTTAAACAAACACTAAAGATTGACCTCTTCAACATCTTCAATATATGCTGATCCATAATTAAAGTTTAAAGTATTTGCTGACATATATAGTCTACCAACTGGGTTAACATTAAAGTAGAGCAAGTGTCACTTTCTTGCATTACGTACTATAAGAAGGGTAGGATAAATGTCACACATATAAATCTGAAAAAATGTTGACAAAAGTACTCAATTTTTCTCAATTTACTAGTTTTCCTTACCTGGTTTTTTTCCCTTTCCTCAGACAGGTCCTTGGTTAACTTATCAACCTGACTCTTAAGAATATTTCTCTGGGCTTCCAACCTCTGGTTCTCTGCTTGTGCTACCTCACACTTTCCAGAAGTAACATCTCGTTCTCTACGAAGATACTTAATAACCTCACGAAGCTGATCTGAGGATCGAGCTTCTTCCTCTGTGAATGGTGCATTGCCACTCTCATTCTGTAAATATGGCAAGGGAATTATGAAAATTTTTAAAATAAATCATTTATCAATATACTATTGATAACATATTGTGATCACATCTGATTCAAAATAATACATAAAAATAAACATGTCAATATGACAAGTATGCCCTAAAATGGAAGTAAAGCAAAAGATAACCCTATCTATCAAATTATGATTTTTCCTCAATGAATTCCATGTGAGCATGTGTAAATGCATCATTCTATTCCTGCAGTAATGCATGCAGTTTTGTAACTTTTTAAGGAATTACTCTTGTAGAAATGGGATGTATCAGCCTATTTCTGCAGGCTGGCAAAAGGGCAAAGACACAGACACTGCTACTCTTCTAAAAGCTTTTTTACATGTATTTTCCCTTAGTTTTGTGTTTCTCATGAATACTCACTGAAACTTGCTTAGCTAACACAGGAACATTACAACCCCTATATGAACAAATCCATAAACAACCCATATTCATTAAAAAAATGTAGAGAAATACTTTTATAGCATAAGGGTGGTTAATGAATGAAACAATGAGTGAGGACGTGGTTCATGCAGACACCATACATAAACTTAAGATGTATGATTGTAGACACATTAGATACAAGTAATCAGTAAGACCATTAGGTAGGAGCCTCTGGAAACACTGCACTATAGTTTCCCTCTGCCTATTAAGGGTGAGGCACTAAAGGCTAAGCCATGGTCACTCCCTTCAGGGATTTCCTGTGGGGAATGGGGATCGGAGATAAAGATCAATCTATCTATATCTCTAATACCTGTTCCCATTTGGAACTCCCTCAAGGAGGTAGCCAAGGCAACAGATTCTCCATAACTAGTGAACTCCGGTGCTGCTTCTTAGCCTTTAATGCCTCACCCTTAACAGGCAGCTGGCAAAGAACTTTAGTGCAGTGTTTGCAGAAGGTCCTACCTAATGTTCCTACTGACTACTACCTAATGCTCCTGGCAAATTATCCTACCTATGACCCCTACCTAATGCTCCTGCCTAAATGATCCTACCAAATACTCGAATCTATTTCTCCTATTATTTTACCAAAAGGCAAGACTGGTGCATAATGCTCGCCACAGGAAAATCTAGAGTTAGGAAGAATGAGCCCTTTGAGTTATATGTTGTCAAGTATTGTATATGATAAGGAAAGATTGTATGTTTTTTAACAGAATGCCAGTTGTACACATGTGGGTGAGGCAGAAACAAAGACAAAGAAAATATTGAAGAGATGGGACCTGACAAGTGTAAAATTCCCACCTTGTATGGTACAAACAGGTATTTACATAAAAAGATACTGTGCAAGAAGCTTTCAAAATAAAATGCTTGACCAATGTGTGCACAGATAAGAAACCAACCTTAGTCTTCCTGGGTTACAAGAGGCAAAAACAAAGTTGAGTTGCAATGGATAACTTCACCAGTTTAGTGAAAATCTGAGGAATTTACTGATAAAAGAACGATGTGATAAAGGTGTAGAGAAATCATTCAAAACAATACATGGACAAATGCCCTTTATGATGATATGACTGTGTGTGACATAAGTTTGGTAATACACTGATGAAAAGGTCTGTGAGATGGTACAAAGTTATTTGAAGAAGTAAACCACAAAACAAATGCCTTAAGTAAAATAATTCAAATTAAAGATCATTCCTATGTGGAACCCAAACAAATAATTTCCAATTGTGTGCAGTGGAGGACTATTGAGTATGAGGGTACAGTTAATGAATGCATCTACCTTGTATGACATATCAACTCAAGTGTATTAAGCATGACTTCAAGAGGCACTTCTAACTTTAGCACCCTCAGCATATGTTGGGAATGTATGCATGAACCGAGAGCATTTCATGAACTTAACCTAAGCATAGGAAAAGGGAAGATTCAAGGTAATAAAAGAGAAAAGTTAATCAGAAACATTAATTAATACTCTCTTTTTTGTGACTAATAATGCATAATTTCATACCGCAGATGATGTAAGTTTGGCTTGAATTGCTGCCATCTTATCAGACAGTTGAGTAAACTGATCAAGGATAGATTTATTCTGTTCCTCTAGTTCATTGCATCTGACTAGAAGGTCCTTATTCTCACGACGAAGAACATTCTCTCGTTCCTCAAAGCCTAGCCGAGTGTCTGAAAAAGAAAAAAGTGCATACAAATATAGATATGTTGTCAAAAGGCTCATGGAAGCCTACACTATTCATAAAGGTATCTAAGATGTAACATGATACAAAATCCAAAGTGCCAATGTAATAAACAAATGGACAATGCCTTGTGTGTTTCATTCAAGAAAACTTACACCATCTTGGGTTACACTTAAAGAAGAAATCACGGAAAAAAAATGGGCTCAACTTTTCAAAATTACCACCAACATGGATATCCTATATTCCATATACATCAAAATGTCATCAAACGTATTTCTTTGATATTCATACATATTCCTAACAAATATGGTCATAGAAATTTTAAAATATTTCAAATTGGCATTATGTGTACAAGTAACAACCCTTTGATAAGAAGAATATCCAATTTCTTTCAAGAGATTTGGTCTGAGAGAAAAATTGTTTTGTGTCTTTCCAACCCTTAAATTTTTTTTTAACCCTATGGCTACCAATTACAAATGAAGTCAATAAACATTTTGGCCTAGGCTCTATTAGGTGCTGCCACATGTGGTGGCAGTCTGAAACTTCAAACAAAAACAAGGATTTGGCCAAATGATGACTGGTACGCGCTTTGTAATTCTTTTATCAATTTCGTCTCATTACTTTGTTTTCAACATCATTTAAACAATTTATGGATGATGCAATGCCAAGATGTGCTGTTTAAGTGTGCATAATGATAACATATGCACATGCATTACTAACTCTACCAATACCCAGGCAGGTAGTACTGGTGATACACTCCCTGATCGCTGACTGCCTACCAACTACTACCTATACAGTTACATAATGATACTACATGATGTTTTTGATGAGTGCTCAAGAGTTGGCTCATTGTCTTCCCTTTAAATCTGGCTAATTAATTTTTTCAAGCCCTTCACATAATGTTCATCATAATAAGTGTAAGGATAAAATTTTCAATTTTATCTTGACCTTTAAAAAATTCTTTAATATTCCACTAGCTATCTTTTTTTTTTACTGTGGTTGAGGAGCTGCCCTCCTATTGGTCTCACCTCTTACAGCTTCTTCAGCCTTTAGCCTGGCTGAGGTTGCCTCTTGAAGCTCAGAGTTGTGTTCAGCTTGTCTTTCTTTCAGTGCTGCCAAGGCTTTCAGATCAGCCCCATGGAGCATTACTTCTCTCTCATACTTGTCTTGAACTTCAGCAGCCAATCTGAAGAGGTAAATGTGATAAAACTTGAAATATTTCAGAAACCCATTCAACCATAAAAATACTCTTCAAAGGAAGCATTTGAAATTCATAATCAACCGACCTGGATTGTTCCTGAGCCTCCTTCTTGGCATTTTCTTCATCATCTTTGGCTTTCTGAAGGGCTTCATTAACATCATTCAGTTGTTTCTGACTTGCCTGAAGTTCATCTTCAGTCTGAAAAAATATTATAAGTTTATCATTGGCAAACTCCTTAAAAAGGTCCATGAATGGTTAAACATTATACCAGATTACTTTGTTGTTCATCATCAAACTCAAAGAACAAATAAAGAAGTTTTAACATGAGAGATGCTCATCTCTGTGCAGTGGAAAAGCATGGTGGTCTTGAAACAATCATTGCCCTGCTATCCAGGATAAGTCCTAAACAGGACAAAACAGACTAAAAAATTGGCAAAATGTAGGCACCAGTCACTCTAAAATAAGCTATCAACACCTTGAAACAAAAATTAATCCTTCATTTTTTCATACTTGATCACTTTCCCACATTAGCAAGGTAGTGCCAGGAACAGACTTAGGCAGGCCACATCCACTCACATCCATTCTCTAACTGTAAAGTGTAATACACCTTGCTGTTAAAGACATTTCTTATTTGATTCCCAAATCTTGCAGTTATAGAGATTTTTCATTTGATTCAAAGACTAGAGAATGGTCAAATTCAAAACCCAAGTGAATAACAGGTTTTGTTAATGTTTCTATCATTTGATTCAAAGACTAGAGAATGGTCAAATTCAAAACCCAAGTGAATAACAGGTTTTGTTAATGTTTCAAAACTATGCTCAGAGGATTATATCCAAAAACTCATTACATTACATAAAAATTTTAGTCTGTACTAATGACTGGAACACATTTCACATTCCCTTATGTGGTACAGAAGGGAGTGTAGTAATAATGAAGGTGCACCCCAACAAAAAAGCTAAGGACCTGTGAATTAAGAGGCATTCTAATACCAGAGTTGAGTGAAACATGTGGGTGTGAGGCAGAATTGTGTGATGCTACCATGACTTTTTAAAATATATATGGATGGAGTGATAAGAGGGATGAAAGCAAGACTGGGGAAAAGGGTTGTAGAGATAAAGAGTGATGGTGAGGTATGGTGGCGAGTGATACTGTGTTGTTTGCCAAGAGTGAGGAGAGTTGCAGAAGATTGTATATGAGTTTTATGATGTGTGTTAGCATAGGTGACTTAAGGTAAAGTGAGTAAAAGTACAATTATGGTGTTTAAAGGAAACATACTGAAAGTACAGATTTTGAAAAGCCCGAAAAAGTGACAGAAGAAAGTGTCCTAAACTGTGTAAAAGATATGGGAGGCAGAGAAACTAGAAATGAAGGGTTGAAGTGTAAATACAGAAATAAAGAAACAATTTAAGGACAGCATAGTCCTCCTGACCCTGATCTATGCAGCTGAAACATGGACATGGGATGAACCACAGATGTCAAGAATCCAGGCTGTGGAAACACATTATTTGAAAGGAGCATGTGGTGTAACTATACAGGATGAAGAAACTAAAGAGGGAGCATTGATGAGATGTGGTATAGCAGAGAATGCAAAGGGAATGAACTGCAGAGTGGCAGAGTGGATGAAATGTAATATTTTAAAATTAACTGGGCATGTGGAAAGAATGCAAGACCCTATTTAGGGGTAAATGGCATTTTGATCCCATGAAATCTGAAGTTCTTTCTAATGGTCAGACAGCTCAGTCTGGAGGTGAGAAATGTGCCACCACATATATCAAGAACTGTCAACAGTCACACTCCCTTTTCTCCCACAAAAGAATGTATGAAGTGATATGCTATGAGAACATCAATGAAGAGAAAAGTATGAGTCTCTCACAAGCAAATGAACAGTAAAGTACAAGCATCAGAAATGGCCCTGTAATGATGTGGATGTGTGTTTGGGGGAAAGGGAGCAGTAATGCAGAAATAAGAAAGGGATGCATTATCATGGAAAGAATGGTCGAGAACATTTAAAACAGAAATGATTTTTATGAGAATAAAGTAGGCAGCATTGATTTGAGCTCCTAGGGTTCTTGACTCGATTCTTCGTGTGGCTTGAGTCTACATAGAAGCTATGGGATGCAGCAGCTGGACGCCTACCGCTGATCATGGGCATCGGGGATGGGACATATGTAGACTTTTTAAGCAATGAGTGGTCGAATTTACATGTGAAGAACAGACGGAAGCAGCACGATGGCAAAAGGAAAGGAATCGTTGAAGAGAAGTGTTAGGAACTGGAGGTAAGGCGGAAGGTTAGGTGGGAATGGGTTTGGTTACATTCGGTTAGATGAGACTGGGACAAGATTACATCAAGCATCTCAGATTCTTCGATTATTTTCTTAAATGTTGTGTCGTTTACAGAGTTCCTTCGGCGGGGGAACGATTAATCAGTCGCTTTTCTTTCTTATATATGATTAATTGACGACGAGACGCTTAAATGTTCTAGTTGAATCTCTCCATCTGTTCCCTTTACATTTTTCATGTCTTCTAAACCTCATTCTCTTTCGATACATCGACAGTGCAAAACATTCCTAAGATTAAAGGGTAAGAGATCAAACGATTTCATCTCTGAAACTCGTTATATTACACCCAAGAATTCATTAAAATGTCTAACGGATCATGACGTAATATCTTCTGTTATAAATTGGAAAGACATTGCATATTTCCAGATAGATTATAGTAATATTGCTAAGTTGATAAACGAGTCAAATGCGTTGGGTGCTGGAGAATCGCACCGATTCATACAATCGTGAGCATCTCTCTCATATCCTTATATAAGGGCCTCGTCCGCCTTAGTGAGCGAGAGTGCTACGCACATAAGCTGGGTGGCTCTTCTTCCACCTCTCTGATCATCAAGGTGGATGAGGCCCTTATGGATATGAGAGATGCTCCCAAGATTATGAATTGGCGGCGATGCCTCCAGTTCCCCACGACGCACTTGATTCTTGTGTGAACTCATCAGTGTTACTGTAATCTATCTGGATATATACAATGTCTTTACAATTTACAGTAGATGATAATCCGTTAGAGATTTTAATGAATTCTTGTGTGTAATATAACGAGTTTCAGGTAAAATCGTTTGATCTCTTACCCTTAAATCTTAGGAATGTTTTGTACTGTAACGAATGAGAACGGAGGTTTAGAAGACATGAAAACTTAAAGAGAACGGGTGGAGAGGTATAACTATAATATTTAAGCGTCTCGTCGTCAATGAATCATATAGACGATAGAAATTGATTAGTTAATCGTCTCCCCTCCGAGGGAACTCTGTAAACGATAGTACATTTCGAGAAATACTCGTAGATTTAGGAACGCTTGACGTAATCATGTCTAATCTCATCACACCAAATCATTTGATGAAATAGGGTAATGTGCCTACATCCAGTCCCACCTAACCTAACTAATCTTACACTGAACCAACATAAACTTCTGTTACATCTTTCAACCTTTGTTGGCAGCACTATTAAAAGACGGTGCTGGCCAGTGGGAGTGTTTTCCAGTTATTTGTCCTGTGTCTTTTCTCTCTTAGGTGCCGCCTCCTTCATGATTCACCACAACGTCTGCTCATCTTGTTCTCTTCCCTCGCATTCTCTGCTATTCCTAACCATCCGTGGCAGCATCCGTAACCCATCTCGCTACTTCTGCTCCCGTCATCCGTAACATACGTGTTGCTCTTCCTGAAATATTTTAGACGTTTTCCAGATGCTCCGTGTTTTCATTCCTTTATGTTTTAGTCAGTAAATTACGGACGTTCATCTTCAAGATTCTCATCTTTGTTCTCTTAAGGATCCTCTCCTCTCAGCATCGTCAAAGTTCTGCTCCGTACAGGGACACTGGTCTTGCTGGTGTTTTATAGATCTTCGCTTTCGAATTTATGAGCATCTTCTTGTCTGGCACGATCGATGGATCTGGCCTCTGTGATTTCCATCTTTTTCCCTCGCCTCCAACTCACAGTCTTCCCTGACACAAGAGTGGGGCTGAATGCTGCACGATTTTTAATTGACTTTGTCTTACCCTCCTCCCACCACCTACGTATCCTCTCTCCTCCGTTCTTCTCACTGGGTTCTAGACCTCCTCACCCTCCCTCTGCTTTATCACCCTATCCCGTAACTCCTTCCTCAGTCTCGCCTGCCATCGCCATATCGTTTGCCACAACATCGTTGCCACAATCGTCTCCCTCCTTGTTTTGCAACATTCACAACAACTAGGAACAAGAATGGACTTAAAGTTGACCTTCGCTGCAGCCCCCACCTCAGCCTGAAACTCACCCGAGGTTTCTCGACCTCGTCTCCTTCACACTCCCGCTCTACCCCTCGCATGAGACGTGCTCGATAGACAGTGTTCTCTGGTATTGTCTTTCTCCACAAACCTGATCTGACCAAAACTAGATAACATAGCTTTTGTTTTTAACTTAAGAGTGACAGGAATACTGTTCTCAGAGGTCTTACGTTGGCTGATAATGAATAGACTTTTACCCTCTGATCTCCAACGCCCACGATATGGCATCAAGGCCTTTGAATCTGGGAAATTATGAAGTTGTAGAACATCAGAACACAGCCTCTGCTTGTATTTCAGGGTCACTCTCTATCCCCAGAGAGATATAAATCTTTTCTTGAATCTTGATTTTTCACATTAATAGTAAATATTCACATATATTTTAAATTTTGAATCATACCAGAACTGCCAGTGTAGACATTGTGGAAGTGTGGGTGTCGATGAAAGGATAATTGTTTGATACCACTAAGACTGTGGCCCGGGTCTCGTTACACTGAGGAACGAGACAAAACAGAGAAACTGTGCATTGTTTGACTCCATCAAGGAGTCTGTAACGTGCTCAAGTTGTATCTGGCATCAAGCGAGTAACTTGTTGAGGATGACGGCCTATTGTTGTAGATAGATACCATACTGTTGGGGTTAGCAACCTTTTTCATTGTCCGACTCGGTAAAGCACTAGAGCTAGCGGGCTGGTTTTGAAGAGGGGTAAATGAAGTCGTGTTGTATAAGTTTGGATTCTTACTGATTTACTCACCATAGACATAAACGTGGATTCTGATCGATAGGAACTTGTAGCTTGTCAGATTTTGAGATGTTATTTGCCAAATGTGGTTTGGAGTTATCCGCCGATAATAGCGTGACAGTTCCACCGCCCAAATTCAACTAAACTGCGCGTCATGCAGTAAATTATTACTAAACGTAATAACAGTTTACACAGCAGTACCCAATACAGTGCAAATTAATGCAGTGCTGCCAGGCGGACGCGACGCTAATTCAGGCGTTCAGCAGCAGCAGCAGCAGCAGCAGTGGCCCTCAGATCACACTGGTGGATGCGCTGAGGATCAGTAAACCCTCTGCCATCCTTCTCTGTAGGCGCCTACCATACTGATGTCCTGTCTCGTGTTTCCGTCGGGTCACCTTCGTCGTGTATTTGACATTTTACTGGTTTACCGGAGGAAAGCCAGGCTTGTATCCTCACATCCTACTGACGTTTCTGTTTTATACATGTATGTACTTCCTCTCATATGGAAAAACGTAGATAATGTGTAGCCTCTCGCGTGTGTCTGCTCAGCGTTAGGTATTGACTACTTTACGGGATACAAAAGAACAAGAGGCTTCACTGTGAGGTTAGGTCTGAGGGTTTATGATACGACCACATATACCACAGTTCATAGTAGATGCTGTGATTACGAATGTGACCGTTCGTGGCTTGTGCACTTCGTTATTAATGTACATATTCCATAGATGATTTAATTTGTGATATGATTCCTGTTTTCATCTCATTATTTGAGCAAGTCGTGAACCCTGTAGTGATTCAGGAATGTGATTCCTTACACAACCCTGTTTCCCTGTATACGTAATCCCAGTACGTCAGATCAAAGACCTCAGTGGTGATTGTTCAACTAAGGCCCCTAGACACAGAGGGAGGGTGGTTCCACCTCCAGGTTTTCGGGGAGGTCCATCGTGGGCTACGGAGAATGAAACAGAAGTTTTTTTGTTATCTATTCCGACGTAGCAAATTTGGTTTTGGCTTCATAACCCACTACCACTGGGTGTTTCCCGTGGTAATGCATCGGCAGGGGAAAAAATGAGTGGATATGCCTGTCGTAAAGGAGAAATCTTGATGGCTTTTCACAGACGTCCCTCCGTCCTCCGAAAAATATAAACAGCGTGAGTTAACTGGTGAGATTTTATTTTCTTTTTTACATAAATTTTTCTTCCGAGTATACTAGGGAATGTTAGGCAAGGGATTAATTACACGAGTCTGATTTATGAGTTGTGAACAAGTGAAATGAAATTAAGATATTTTCTTCCACTCCTGTTAAGATTCTTTTCGTTTTTCATTATATATTTTATGAGTTATTACAGGATTTTTACGGTTCTCCAAGAGGAAAATGGAGAGAAAAAGATTTACACCATACACTGATTTTCTGGCATTCAAAGCAAGGTCGTTCACTAGATACCCTTGTACTGTCGAAGGCCCGTCAACGATACATTTCTGAAGACTATTGATGATAGTTTGTGGGCCTAATGTGCATATAGCGTAGCTATTGCTGGAACTGAGGGACAAAGTTGGGAAAAGTGAGGGGGGGGGGGGTGTTGCCTTGGTAAGTGAAAAGAGGGAAATAAAAGCTTGAGAGAATATCTGCCAACTTCAGGTAAACTATGAAAATGTTTTGAGAAAAGGTGAATAATGTGAGGAGGACAAGAGTATAAATGAAAACGTCACACAAGGGGGCAAGTGGAGAAGTGGCCATGAAGACAAGGTGAAGAGATGAAATGAGCATTTGGAAGAAATGAAGTGAGCATTTGGAAGGGCTGTTGATGTGTTAGATGTTGTGTTAGGTGATAGGCTGGCAGATATGGAATGTTTGCGATGTGCAAGAGTGCGACACGGGAGTCGTGGCAAATGGTTTTGTGAAAAGGGAAGTGGCGCTGAATGACTTCTGTAAGATGATAGGTAGCTAAGCAGCCGGAGTGGATGGGACTGCAGTGGTAACTCCCAGGAAGGAAGGTGACAGTGTTGGTGATGGTTAGCTTGGGAATTCATTGTATATGTGGATCATGGTGATATGCTTAAGGACTGGCAGAATGATAAATAAAGCCATTCTATGAAGGTAAGTGGTAGAGGTGTGAATGTTTGAATTATGTGACAAATCAGGATAAGTCTAAATGTTTAGTGTTGCTCTACTCTCCCAACTTAGCTAATCTAAGGCATGTTGTAAAAAAAAAACAGTGCTTATAATGTTGCATTCTCGTACAATAACATCATCAGTAAGACCTTGATAAATAGTAGGCCAAATCATGCAACAATTGAAAGTTTTTACGCCGTCAAATGCAAGCATTGTAAAGACATATATAGGAAAAACTGTAACGGAGAGGTGTTATTGAAATCGTCATGCAGTACGCCGGGATAACAACAAAAATGCGATGGCTAAGCATTCTCATGAAATTGATCATCCCATAGATCTTGAAAATCCCGTTAATCTATACCCCTCTGCTGATTATTGTGCCACACGCAAC
>JAUUDY010221585.1:0-12600 GCA_032361765.1 Panulirus inflatus
CAAACTTACCTCCCAATTAACTTGACCCTCAACCCTACTGTACCTAATAACCTTGCTCTTATTCACATTTACTCTCATCTTTCTTCTTTCACACACATCAATAGATAGGATCAGAAAAACATTCTGTTCAACTAACAGGTTCGCTCTCATTTCAAACCATGGCATAAACACAAGGTGGCCACAAAAGGCACAAAGAAAAGATATCTATAAAAAAGGGGGAAGGCTGAGCAGGAAGGCTTGTGGGATAATGCCTCACATGGAAAAGTTTTTCAACTTTCAAAACATACAGTTTTCTCCTCCGCAGTCTGCCTCACAAACAATGACAGAATAACCATATGATGGAGGAGGGTCTGAGAAAAACTTTCAAATCACAAAAAAATAGCAAAAATAATCATCTTCAGTGAATTTGAGGTGTAATGAAATCCGACTCCACAAGGAGGAATCCCTAAAGCTAAACAGGACAAGTCCACCACACAAAACTAAAGAACCATTCAATGTAAAAAGAAAGAAAACTGCAAAAGGCATATCCTCGTTCTTTACTACTTCCAATAAGAAGGTTTCAGAGGATAGCCATCTTCCTTACATCTTGTGCTCTAGCATAAAGCCAAGGTTGAGCCAAACAAGCATGTTTCTTGATCCAGGTACAGAAATTTCATATGAAAAAGAGTTTCAAGGCTCCAGGGTGTACATTATTCCCTCCATAACTGCTAGTGAAGTCCAAAAAGTTTCTAGTGGAGTTAAGTGAGTAAAAGGTACAAGTCTGTGATCCACTGAGGTTACTTATGAAGGTCCTCAATTAGAAAATCAAATTAAGACAGAAAAACACAGCCAAACCAAAGGTAACAAGGCTTGCATGATTTGAATATCTCACTCGTGCTTCACTGTGAGTATCCTCACACCACCATGCTGGATCCCACTGCTTGGCTAGAAGTAGCCCCCAGCTGCAGTAATACTCACTTGATAGTAGGAAAAATACCAACAATACTTAAAACTCTGTGCCATGGTTGGTAAAATAGTGTCCATCACCTTGAGAAAGGACACTTGAAACCACAATTGAAAATACCACAGTGGGCAACAACTTCTGTACAAAAAAATCAACCAAACTTTTCCGTTTTCTTTAACTTTTCTGAATATTTTCTATCAACTGACAACAATATATCTTTTAAATTTTTGGATAAGCCAAGGTCCTACAGATACCCAAAATTTCCAGCCTTGTCCTTTAGAGGATAATGACTACTAAGGATACAATGGCAACCTTCCAATCCACAAAATTTTCCCATTAGAAGTGAATTACTGAGTAGCAAGATCAACAATCAAATACTTTATGTTATACTTAAATTACAGAACAAATACAGCAACTTTTTTTTCACATAAGCATAATGTGCTTAAATTTCATTCACACCTTTAAAGCTTTATTATAACTTTATAACTCAACCTGTAAAGACTTACACTGCAAACTTTGACTTTTTGACAGTAGTAAGGGCTTCAGAAAACTGGTCCAGCTGGATTAGTGCTACAACCTTGCACTGCCATGCCTTAAGTTCCTTAGGCTCTTCTGCCAATACTGCAACAAAATAAAATCTATATCATTTAAAATAATTTTAGGCTCATAGAGTATCATAACATACTACCTTAGAGAACTCTCAAATACTTGACCGTGTACTCCAAATTTCATGATCTAAGAGTATCTTTGCACACAGTAGCATAAAATAATACTATCATTCAGTCATTCACTTTAAACTAGCCTAAAATTCACACACAATCAATGAATCATGCGCTAGCTAAATGTAAAGTCTCTTAGTACATTATATTCTGAATCTGTTTAAAATACATGATGGCATACTTCATTTTGTTCTGATCTGTTTCCAGATTAGAAGTACAGCTTCCATGGCTGATATATAATGCCTTGTTCACTATAAATAAATTTCTGAAAATCTAAAATAGTTTTGTTTTCTCAGCCAATTCACGAACCATATTAGAATACCAGTCAAGTGCCCAAAATTTTTTGCACAGGCTCTGAATATTATGAAATTTCCCAATGATCTGTTCATTTTGTCTCATATACCATTAGTTTTCAATCCCAATGTTAGTACATATAAATCATGACAATTCCTCACTTCTTATTAATCAGGTGCTGCCGCTGGTTGAGGGTAAGTTTCATTACACTCGGGAGGTGCATATCACAAAATTCTGTGGTTTATCACAATGAACAGTAAAAAATTGACACATACCACAGTTAGTGCTATCCCTTAGAGCACTTTTGTTATAGAGCTCTTGCTTGCATCTTGGAGCTCTAGTTTAACAAGAATAAAATTATAAAAATCCACGAAAGAAGTCAAAAGTCAAAAGTCTGAACGCTAACAATATGCCACGAGCAACTATCCTTGTTTTTACTGAGCCAATCAAGAGTACCACACACACATATACTAATATCCAGTCAGTGCCAAGTGCTTTCATCCACTAGTACAATAAAAATTTGGCTGCACTTACACTGAACACATTTATGCTGACACCAATTTTTAAAAATCTTTTTTACTCATCCCATATGGAAACTGTCCTGCAAATTCTAGTTATATTAGTGCATCTAAAATAAGTATGAAAAGCCTCTCTTTACATGTAAAATTGCTAGTGAAGAAGTGGTTGGAGCTGATGACTGTCAGGCTGATGTTGGTGATGCTCTCAATTTGGTTATATTGATGGTTAGAACTATAATCAAGTGTGCTGACAAGGTAAAATCTTCTGCCATGATGACCATGAAGTCAACAGCAATGAATGTGATTCATTCAAGGACCACATGATGACCATAAAGTCAACAGCAATGAATGTCTCATTCAAGGACCATTCTTTAAAAACAAATGGAAGGTAAGTAAAGATAGGCTAAGTGGTGCATGTTACCACTCCCTTCCATTCCACATCTCTAAATCAACCCCACTTTCTGCTTTTCCACTCAAGATTTTAAAATACTTCATAACACAATGTTGAAGAGATACAACATTACTCATTAATAAACTCAATTCTGCGGGTAGAAATCTGCTGTTCAGTAGCATCCAGCAGTGCTAAAGCCAGTGTTTTCAGAGAAACTGATAGATTTTTATCATCTCACCATTGACTATAATCTTCCTCACTACCATTACCTCTATTATCAACATTTAAATAAAAATTTCTGTGATGAAGAGATGGATTAGCTTCAGTCAGATAATAGCCTTACAATATCCACAACTTCCCATCCCCCTCCCACCCACTGTCTCACATTCCATCTCCAGTTTGGTCTCTCCATTCTCCTCGTTCCCTACACATCAGACATATATATATATATCCTCTTTTTCAACCTTTCTTCACTCATTTTCTCAATATGTCTCAACCATTTCAGCACACCCTCCTCTACTCTGTTAAGCATACTCCTCTTATTACCAAACCCCTCTCTTACCCTTTCATTACTTACTCGATCAAACTGCCTCACACCACATACTGTCCTCAAACATTTTGTTTCCAATACACCCACCCTCCTCTGCAGTCTTATCAATAGCCCATTCTTGGTATCCATATATAGTAAAGTTGGGGATACTACACCTTCAAACATACGCATGTCTGCCTTCCCAGATAACATCTCTCTTCCCACACATTCTAAAGTGTTCCTAGACCCTTCATTCCCCTCACCCATCCTGTGATACACTTTGCTACCATGGTTCCAATTACTGCTATGTCCACTCCCAGGTATCTAAAACACTTCACTTCCTCAACTATCTAGTCCCTCATCTGTACTAAATCTAATAACCTTACTTTCATTCATACTAACTCTCAACTCCTTTTCACATACCCTTCCAAACTCAGTCAGCAACTTCAGCAGTTTCAAACTTAAATCTGCCACCAGTGCTGTATCTTCAGCAAACAACAACCAACTCATTTCCCAAGTCCTCTCATCCCCCACAGACTGCATACTCGCCCCTCTCTCCAAGTTTCTTGCATTTACTTCCCTCACTAACCAATCCATAAACAAACCGAAAAACCATGTTGACATCACCCAACTCTGCCACAGTCCAACCTTCACTTGGAACAGTTCACTCTTTTCTCTTCATACTTGCTTCTAGCTGCTTCCCTCCCACACCATTCTACACTTTACAAGACATCTCTATCAACCATATCATATGCTTTCTCCAGATCCATTAATGCCATATATAAATTCATCAGTTTCTCTAAGTATTTCTCACACACATTATTCAAAGCAATCATCAGATCCAAACATCCTTTACCACTTCTAAACCACACTGCTCCTCCCCATTCTGATGCTCTGTACATGCCTTTATTCTCTCAATCACTACCCTCTCATAATACTTACCAGGTACACTCATGAAACTTATACCTCTGTAGTTTGAACACTCACCTTTATACAATGGCACTATACCTGTATTCTGCCAATCCTCAGGCATCTCACCATGACCCATAAATAAACTGAGAATCCTAACTAACCAAGCAACATGAATACTATCCATTCCAGCCACCTTGCCACATTTCATCTTACATAAGGCTTTCATCACCTCTTCTCTCTTCAACAACTCTCCATGGCTCCCTCACTTTGCATTCCATCCCACCCCAAACACCCTACATCTACCACCCTATCATCAAACACATTCAACAGTTTTTCAAAATAATCGCTAATTATCCTCACTTCACTACCTGTTACCACTACCCCTTTTGCACCCTTCACCAATTTTCCTCTTGCTTTTCACCCATCATTAACCTCCTTCCAAAACATTTTATTTTCCCTTGAGTTAACTAATACTTGTTCATCTCAACTCTCATTTGCCCATTTAAAACCTCTGCACCTTCCTCTAGATCTCTAGCTGCTTTCTCTTATACATCCCCTAATCATTTGCACTTCTTCCCTGTAAACACTAACCAAATGCCTCCCTTTTCCCTGTCAAAAGCATCTTTACTTCTTCCCACCACTAACTAGCCTTACTAATCTGCCCACTTTTCATCTTTTGCATGCCAAATGCATCTCTCGCATGTGCCAGCATTGCCTCACTAAGTACTTCCCATTCCTCACCTTGCTTCCTTTACTCTCACCTTTTGCCATTCTACACTCAATCTCTACCGGTATTTCTTCACACAAGTCTCTTCTCCAAGCTCACTTACTTTCACCACTCTCTTCTCACTGATACTGTTTCCTCTTTTCCTAAAACCTCTAAAAATCTTCAACCTTGCCTCCACAAGTTAGTGAGCAAACATATCACTGGTTGCCCCTCTCAGCATATTCACTGCCAAAAGACCTTCTTCTACATGCATATTAACTAAAATATAATCCAATAATGCCTGCTGATCATATCACCTACTCGCACACACATGTATCTCCCCCTTTTTAAACCAGATCTTCCCAATCACCACTCCTTTTTCAGTACACTTCCTCACATGCTGTTCACCATTTCCATTCATAACACTAAATACTTCATGCCTGCTAACTACACCTGAAACTGCCACATAACTCACCTTCTCATTCACATCACCGAACAAAATAATCCACTCTCCTGCATAAAAACTGCTGACATGCTCACTCAGCTGCTCCCAAAACATTTGTCTCTCATGGCCAGGTGCATAAATGCTAATAATTGCTCATTTCTTGCCATCTACTTTCATTTTTACCCATATCAATCAAGAATTCACTTCTTTACACTATCACACACTCCCTAAACCTCTGCTTCATGAGCAGTGGTACTCCTTCCTTAGCTCTACTCCTCTAACCAACCTCTGACTTTACTCTTAAGGCATTTCCAAACCATTCTTCCCTTCTACCCTTGAGCTTTGTTTCACTCCGAGCCAGATCATTCAGGTTTCTTTCCTCAAATTTGTTACCTATCTCCTCTCTACTCATCTTGGTTACACCTATACTCAGTTAGATATCCCAGCCTAAGCCTACGATGAGGATGAGCACTCCCTACTTGGCTTCTTCTGTCCCATCTCTTCCTCTTCTCCCATCCCCTTTAGTCGACTTCTTCAACATGCAGGGAATGGGGAGGTAAAATTCTTTTTCCCCTACCCCCAGGAATATGTTGTACATGTACAATTATCTAAGCCAGTATCATTCACAACTCACAGTTATCATTATATTATCTATATGATATGATGAGATGACAACTGATAGTTTGATTCAATCAGCTTCAATACATACAAGAACAAAAATTCACATAAATCTACAAACAAGTGAAAAGATCACCATCTATCATCAATGACTGATAATGGATAGTACTTGTGTCTTAAATTCACAATTTCTATCAAATATCCATCAATAATGGAGGGCAGTTCAATCACTGACACATGATAGCAACTCACTCCTTGACAGATAGGCAGTTCATTCATTGACAACTGTCAGATGCTCCCTCCCTGACATCTCTATGGCTCATTCACTGCAATGCTTTTTGATCACTCCCTAAATCGCTGGCAGCTCACTTCCTGACAATTAGGCAGCTCAATCCCTGACTCATCAGTTAATCATTCAGTGATACATGTTGGCATCTCATTCACTGACTCAAGATAGTGGACCACTTTCAGACAAGTTTTCGACCCCTACTGTCTCATTTGTGACTTCATTTCAGCCACTAAATGAAGTTAGATGGGGTACTACAAGGTTCTGTAGATATATCATGTGTATTACCTTCTAGGTTCTGATGATATTTTACATGTGTATTATGTACAAGGTTCTACTGATATATTACATGTGTATTCCCTACTTTAACATTAACCCAAATCTTCCCTAAAATCTATAACCTTTGCTATGATCATCCAAATCATTACCAATACATGTAATATGATGCTCTACATATCAAAGTATTCTCTACACAAGCAGTGCAACACAAAACCACAAAACTTTCAAAGATAACAGCAATGCGGTGCTAAAATGGTGAATAATAATACACATCCACTAAGGATTGTCGATACACGAACTGCACTGGCAGAAAATGCAGTTTGTGCTCCGAGAGAGCCGCCTTGACAAGTTTAGGGGAAATCAGTCTTGTTAAGGTGCCTTTGAACCAAGATTATAGTGCTCAGAGTCTAACCTTAGCGCTGCATTCTAGAGATAAAGGCATCGGCCGGGTTCCATTCCAATTATGTAGCTATGTTAGACCATGTTGGAGGTAACATATTGTAACCTGGCTGTCCAAAACATGTCAATATACTTCTTTCAATCGGTTGCAGCTGTAAGATACACTTTAAAATAGTATAACAAACACTTACTCTTATTTACTACTTTGATGACCTTGGTGTAGTTAGCATTTTCAATAAACTTCTTAAGTTCACCGTAATATCCCAGCAACCTACTCTCCTTGGCCTCCGCCATGGTGGAGTTATTACCAGTCTGGCCTCCACAATTTCCTCAGTTCCCATTTGGTTCGATATAAATACAAATTTTACATACCTATATATAATCTAATCAAAGTCTATTGTAAATCAATTGGCATAAATTTATTATAAAACAAATCAATTGAACGTAAGATTAGAACAATCCACTCACGAAATTAGCTGGTCATAATCCAGCAGAAAGAACCATTAATATGGTAATGACGTTCGCAGATGCTCGTTGCCATATCCAAATAAAGATCGTTAATAATAAAAGTTTATCTGCCTAAATAGTCTCTAATTAGAAGTGACGATATCAAATAATTTTTTCATTGAAGTTCAGAATTATGGTTATTTCATACAAGATGAAGCCTTCAATGAATCATGCATAAAAGCCGTGTAAGTGATTTTAAACTTAACCCTCTTGCCCTTCGCCTTGGTGTTCACCATATTTCTGTCCATATGCTTTGATTTCTGCTGCGCAAACTGATTATTTGTGTCCCCATACCACCATGTAGACCATGTAATCACGTTACAAGGCTGTGGCTAATTTGATGTCATTCATTTTCTGCATGCTAAACTTTGAAATTGTACTTTTCATGTATTCCTTTACAAGTATGACCTACCCCCTTTTTACACGATCATTTCTTTCCATATCTCCCACATTACTTAAATTATTCTCAAACTCTCTAGTTTTCTAGCGACTTAACCCCTACGTTAGTTAAAGTCTGGCCTGGGGTCTGGAAGAGGACTTTCATCCAACAGTTATCACTGAAAAAGTTTAATCCATTAAAAATTCTTATAATCCATTTTATTGATTATTTCACTATATTTTACAATGTATAAAGACTTTGCACATTTCATCCTGTCTCATCTATTGCCTTTTAAATGTCACTTTAAAATTACAATATTTATCAAAGAAATGTTTTATTTCCCAGTAGTCAACAATGAGAGAGTTCTCAGTAATGTGATGTTTAGTTATATGATCTGAAATGAATCATGGTACTCGGTCATTTTTTCATCTAAAATCATATCATTTCCTTAAAAAAAAAAGATGAACACGATTAGTGGGCTGGAGAGCACTAAGAGAGGGAATGGACTAATCCCATGCCAACGCCAGTGTGTGTTTATATCTGGTGTAGGAAATGTTATTGTAATGGTATGTAGGCAAGAGTGCCGTAGTTAGGTAGGTAGATAGGTGGTGGACACATTCAGGTGTTCTTGTAGGTTTTACAATCTCTCTCTCACCAGTTACTGGCTGCTAGTGTTTGTTGCAGAAGATTATCTTGGTAAATTATATCTTGGACGTATTACTAGTAATTGACTTGTTCTTATCTTTTTCTGTGGGGGGGACAAATAATTTGTAGTTGAAAAATACATAGTGGTGCCATGTATGACGGAGTTTCTAGGGAGATATCTAATACAGAATTTTGTAACATTTAGGTTAAAGTCTAGGTAAAGTTCTGGCACTGGGGCACCAAAGCAGTAACTTATGAATCTGGAAGAGATTGGATGTTGATACAGATCTTCTTGTGACTGTAGGCCTTCTGTTGAGTCCTCCTCTGTCAGCTCCTACTCTAAACTTTTTTATGAACATCTTAATAATAATGGTTACTATTTGTGTGTTATGTGGAGTTTTCATCTACCATGCTTGTACTCCTAAGTATACACACACACACATGGACCTCTATGGTGTAGAGGTTAGCTTTACTAACCGTCATGCATACATGGCATGGGCCACCCAGAAACAGACCTGGATAGGTTTGAATCCTGGTTGTGGCAGCCGGTCATCAGTCTACCCAGCTGTTCATCTTCCTTTAGGGGCTGGTTGATAAAATAGGTACCTGGCAAAGAAAGTGTGAGTGCATATTTGTGTGTGTGTGTGTGTGTGTGTGTGTGTGTACATACATACAAAGGAGTAAAAGACTTAGTACATATATACAAGGTTAAGGCAAGGGGGAAGATCAAGTTTAAAACTCTCTCTCCATAACACACAAATAGTAATCACACCCTAGCCTATGCCATTCTCTTTACCAGCCTATGGGAGGGGATGAGCTGCTAGTTGGACTCTGGACTGGCTTCAGTGACTAGGATTCAAACCTCTGCGGATTTGATCCCAGGCAGCTAATGCACCCATGACAGTCAGAAATGCTAACTGTTATACCATAGAGGTGGGGAGGGTTATGATCTTAGAAAATATGAGGTAAAGGTAGGGCACTCTTCCAGAAGTGAACAGAACCCATGAGAACCCAACATTCCCTTGCAACCTAAATTTACCATATTTTTGGTTACTTAGATGTAAGATATGTTGTTTTCATAACTTAGGCTGTTACTGGGTCTGTGTGGTCCTAGATCATGCTGTTGTTGGAATAATATGGTCCCATACCAGATTGTTGCTAAGTCAGTGTGTTCCCAGATAAGGCTGTTATTGGTTCAGCATGGTTTTAGATCAGGCTGTTGTTGGATCATTGTGCTTTTAGATCAGGCTGGTGTTTGGTGAGTGTGGTTCTAGATCAGGCTGCTGTTGAGTCAGTATAGTTCTAGATAAAGATATTGTTGAGTCATTTTGGTTCTATATCAGGCTATTGTTGGATTATTGTGGTCCTAGATCAGGCTTTTCGTAGAGTCTGTGTGGTTCCAGTTCAAGATATTTTTGCAGGGGCCTATGGGTGGATGGAGGCAGTGGCCCTCTCTCATTGAGGTATATGATAGAAAGTAATCTTATTCAGGAATAATGATAATTGACATATTTCTATAATCATTCTAACCTTTTTATTCCCTTGAAAGGAAAAATTGATGTATCTATGTATTGTTGCATCAATGTGGCCTTAAAGGAAGCTGTTATTGGGTGTGCATGCTCTCAGAGCAGCTGATGTTGAGTCAATGTGATCCCAGATTAGGTTCTTGCCAGGTCAGTATGGTCCCAGATCAGGCTGTTCTTGGTTCAGTATGGTCTTGTAGCAGGCTGCTGTTGGGTCACTTGCTCCATACCTTGCAGTTGTTGGGTCATTTTGGTCCCAGATCAGCCTATTGTTGGGTCAATGTTGTTTTAGATCAGGCTTTTGTCAGGTCACTGTAGCCTCAGGCCCATTGACAGGCTTTTGTAGGGTCATTATTGTCCCAGATCAGTCTTTGGGTAAGTATGGTCACTGAACAAGTTTCTGGGTCAGTGTTGTCCCAAAGCAGGTTGTTATTGGGTCAGTATAGTCCTATATCAGAATGTTCCTGGGTCAGTTTGGTTCCAGGTCAGTGTGGTCCTAGATCAAGTACTTGGAATAGCATTATCCCAGATCAGGCCATTGGTTGGTCAATGGGGTCCAAGATCGGGCAGTTGTCAGGTCAGTATGGTCTCAGATAAGGCTGTTGGATCTGTATGATCCAAGAGTAGGCTGTTGGATCAGTGTAGTCACAGATCAGAGTTCTGGGCTAGAGTAGTCCTGGATCAGACATTTAGGTCAGAAAAGAGTCCCACAACCTTTGTAGGTAAAGGAAGTGTGTTGAAGTTGAATGTGTTAGATTGTGAAGAAAATTGTATAGAAATAATGAAGATATGAAATGTAGTGTTTTCAGTGAGGCACAAACCATGAAAAAATTGTCTGTTTCTTGAAATTACACTTCATAGCATTTGCTAAGCAGCCATTGTGGATGCCAAGGATGTGGAATCAAGATCAAGACATGTTATTCAAGGGGAACATTGTGAATAACACCTTTAGGTACTACTTATTATTATTATAGATTGAATCCTAATGATGTATACTTTTTCAGAACTGATTTGAATTGATTGACCAGTCATCATGGGAAAAGCTGCTACAATTTTATTTGTTTTCATCGGATGCTGTAGTAACGTTGTTTTTCTTGAGCTTCTTGTCAAGTAAGTTGCTTATGCTTAAAATCTCACTATATGTTTTTGTAAGTGAAGTTTTATTTTGTAATAATTGTTGAAAAACAGTGTTACATTGTGATTTGTAATGATTGAAGCATGGGTGTGATGTTTCAGAAGTATGAGATCAGCACAGGTATTGTTTATAATTTAACTATGGAAATTCAGATAACATGAGACTTAATGGTTCATAACAAGGGTAGCTGTTGTGGTCACCTGAAAATAGTGTTACAGACAGGATAGCAAAGCAGATGTCACCTCCACACTCCCATCTCTTTGAGGCTGGCGGGAAAAAATATAAAGAAAATATACCATACGTTATTAGGGGTTGGTGTGAAATGTATTGCCAAGGAAATTTCTACGAAAAAGTGTGAATTGGAAAGTGTTTCTTACTAGTTTAACAACACTTGGTCTGTAGCTGGATTTTGAAAAAGAAAGATCTGATAAGTGGTGAACTGGATTCATTTTACTGGTAACAGATATTCCTGAAGTAGTTATCCACCTTGATATGAAGGTATTTATGATCTTTATATTTACTTCATTAAGAGGTAGTTTATTCCAATGCTCAACCCACTCTATGTTTGAAAAAACTTTTGCCCTCATTACTGTTGCATTTCTTTCCTTTTATCTTCATTCTCTTATTTTTGGTCATTGAATCTTTTACAGTGAAAAAAGTTTAATATAGCATTATTGAAATTGTTTGGTATTTTGAAAACTATCAGATCTTCGTTTGCATTCTCTTAGGGAGAATAGTATCAGGTCTTTAAGTTTTGTTGCTTTTCTTTGATTTTTTTCTTTTTTTTTTCACATTTTATTAGGTTTGGTGACCAGAATTGAACTATATATTCCAAATGAGGCCTCATCCAGGACTCTACCTAGGTTGAACATCCGGAGCCTTATTTTGCTCATTGTGAAGGGGTAGTAAAAAGGTCAACACTGTACATGCCAAAATTGAAAGCAAATTACCTATCCCATGTATAGGGATAGAGAGAATTGGAATGATGTGATATACAGGGATGACATACTGTTAGTGGACTTGACCAGGGCATGTGAAGCAGCCAGGGCAAATCACGGAAAGGTCTGTGGGACCTGGTTATGGATAGGGAGTTATGGTTTTGGTGCATTACACATAAAAGCTGAATAGATGAGGAAATGGGGACTTTCTTCATCTGATCCTGGCACTACCTCACTAACATAGGAAATGGCAATCAAGTATGAAAACATATATAGAAAACACAAACTTTTCTTTCATTCTTTCAAACTATTCGCTATTTCCCGCATTAGCGAGGGGAGGATTTCCAGCCCCCCGCTCCCTCCCCTTTTAGTCGCCTTCTACAACACGCAGGGAATACATGGGAAGTATTCTTTCTCCCCTATCCCCAGGGATA
>JAUUDY010221696.1:0-12600 GCA_032361765.1 Panulirus inflatus
CCTTCCCTTTTAGTCGCCTTCTACGACACACAGGGAATACGTGGGAAGTATTCTTTCTCCCCTATCCCCAGGGATATAAATAAGAAGTAATTGTCAAAATATTTCTAACATCCAATTTCCACACTGTCACCTCCATTAGTTCTCTTATGATCTTAGCAGCATTCGCCTCCTTCCAAAATATTTTCTTTTCCTCTCTCAGTTTAATCAATACTCCCTAACCAAATCTCTCATTTGCCCTCTTTTTCAGCTCTCGGACCTCTCTGTTGACCTCCTGAGACTTTCCCTTGCACTAATCCCAATCACTTACACTTCTCCCATGCAGATACCATCAATACACCTTTTTCTCTTTCACAAGCAATCTAACATCCTCATTCCACCATTCATACTTCCAAATTCCACTTTATGCATGCCACACATTTCATGTATATACATAAGGACTATTTCCCTAAATAAACTCAACTTCCTTTGTTCCACTCTTCACTCAAATGCTCTTGGTATCTATGCAAAGGAGCCTCTTTCCATTTCTTTCACATGTCATTTACTCTTTTCATATATCAAACACAAACTTTCCACCTGCCTCCAACAAGAAATGCTCTGACATTCCACCCCTTTCACCATATTCACATCCAGTGATCTCAACTTTGCTATGAAGAGTAGCCTTACACATCAAGCAAGACATAGTGAACACCGAACAAAATCTCAGCACAGACAGGTGCTTTGCATTTCTGGCAATGACAGCATGATCTGATAATGTCCCTCAACTCATATCACTTATACACCAATCATTCCTATTTTCATACCAAACTCAAGCTCTTCCCCATTTCCATTTATGCTAAGGACCACATGCTCCTTTATAATACCCTCAGTGCCAAACTACCCACTCTTTAATTCAGATCACTTTGTGCCAAGAGTCTCTACCTTGTATTAAAACTGCCTATGCACTCACTGAGCTCTTAAATGTCAGTCCTTTCCTCAGTTCATAAACATTATCAATCACCCACCTCTCAGAGTCTACACTCTTTCTAACCCACATCAATCTTGAGCTCACTACCTCATACTCTTTAAAACAATCTCAAAACTCCCTCTTCATAAAAGGTGCCATCCCTTCTTTTGCTCTTGTCCTCTCATAAACCTGGACTATAGGCAAGTTTCTAAAGAAAGAGGGTGGCAGTATTCTTGATAATTTCAACATTTACATAGCCCATTATATTCCTGGTAAGGTGTATATATAATAGTGAAAAATGAGGTGAGTACATGTACAGATCATCAGAATAGGGATGAGTGCGTGGCTTCAAGAAAGATAGCAGGTATGTGAACCAAGGATTTACTTTAAAGAAATATATGATAAAAGACTGAATAGTTTGTGGCATCTATCAATCTAGAAAACATATAATAGAGTTGACAGAAATACCTTATGAAAGATACTACAACTATACATATGTAGGGCATACGGAAAGTTACTAAAAGTAGTGAGGAGTTTTTACCAGCACGTATGAAAGGAGGAGGGTGAGTGGTCCCAAGTGAAGGTGGGTTTGGCCCAAGGATGTATTAAGTCACTAATGCTGCTTAATCCATTTACAGTCAAGATGGTGACAAAGGTAAATGAAAGGGTCTTGAAGTGAAGGCTAGATCTACAGTATGCTGTAGTAATTGCACCCCTTTGCAAGAGTATTTCATATGAGAATGCCAGAGGAATGATTCTAATTATGTGCAGTGGGGGCATTTTGTGTGTATGGGTAGTGTGTGAGTGGTAATTTCATCTCACTTCACAATTCAAGATGTAAAATGAAAGATATGTGTAACAAAAAACTGTGTCCACTTGATCCTCCATAGACTGAGGCAGCCCTTTATTATAAGCTACTCCAAAACCCTACCACTAAATATTCCACTCATTCAGAAGCTATTTTCAAATACTACTGAATTAACTTGAGATGGTATTGCACTATGTCAGTTTTTCACACCAGTTAAGCTAACAAGCTTCGTATAAACAATACATTTACCTGAAGGTTCAAAACAAACAGCTGGTTCTAACCTGCTGGGAAAGGTCCGAGACCTGGTTCTTCAATGCTTCGACAATGGCATCATTATCGCTCACTAAAGCTTCAAGCATCCTTTCCAGATCTCCAACACGAGCCACTAAGTCTGCATGGTCCATTAATGACTTATCTTTAGCAGAAAGTGTGGCACGTACTGCAAATAGAAAAACAAGGGGAATTCAGATCTAAAAATTATATTTCTAAAGCGTGTTTTATAAGATAAATAACAAAGTGTGAATTAGGGAAAGAGGGAGAGCATAAATAAGAAAGTAGATAAGTAAATAGGTTAAGTGCTTACATGTGTAAGTACGAGAATGGTTACCAAAATGGCCAGAAAGCATGCTAATAGCAAAGTTCTGGTTAATAAACAAAAACAAACATAAGCAAAATATTTGTTTTAGCTAAAACTGGTGTCTTCGACTATCATGACCATCTCCAAGAGTAGCATGGAGGATCTTGTAGACTCAAACTCTCACAAGTCTTATGACAGAGCCATCTCTGGTAGTCTAATTCATGAGTGAAGAGATCATCTATTATTACCGTAGAAAAGCACCTTAAGAAATTCTAATCACAAAAAAGAAAATGCATGCTCCACATATGTTTATGGGAATAAATTTTGCAAAAGCATGATTTTATGTTGAAGAATAAACGATACCTCTCTCTCTGATATCCTTTGAGGCTTCCATTCTTGCTGCATATTGGGTTGGAGTCCCTCCCACTCGACCCTGTTGTGTTAACTCTAACTCTTCTATCTGGTCCTTGGCAACCTGTTCAAATAGGATTCTTTTTACAATGATGGGCAAAATCATTAAATTATTGTGTGGATATAAGTGCAAGGGATAAAACCAACAAAACTGAAGGAAATATATGAATATCAACCCTTCATCATGACAAAAGACTTCATTTCAATCTAATATCATGTAATCTACTCATTACATGCATAACAGTGACAGTAAATGGGCAGTACAATTACAATTAAGCTTGTGTTCTAAATGAAAAAAATGACTCCTTCAAACTGATCTCACAAGTACATCTTCTTGTCATTTCCAATATCATCATTCTTTCACATTGATGTCACATTAGTATCATCTGCTTTCTTCATTATACTACTCTTACTTCTATTTCCTTTTTAGCTGCCAGAACAATATTAATCACTATACTGTTACCTATTAATTCATCAACATACAACAATGTCATATTTTATGTGCTTGCTATTTCCTTTAATGCCAGAGCTACCAATCCTTCATCTCTGCTTAATGAAGTATTGCACTAACTGTATTCTCTCTCATACACAATCATCTTAATTTTAACCCTTTCAGTCCTAAGTATGTACAGAGCATAATTTTCAGCATAGCTCTAACTATGCATGTACATTCCAAATTTTCCCAACCTTATCAAAAAGAAAAAATGGTTGCTCTACTCATTACAGATATGTTATATTTTTCATATATCACTTACAAGTCTAAATAGCTCACACAAATATCCATAAGGTTCAACAACCCAAGAAAACTATGGTCAGAGGATATTGCATGTTCCCCATGAGGGCCCCCAACTCAGCTGCAGCAGCATAAATGAGATTTCTTTAGGGTTCAGACAGCAATAACAGCCGTCTTACATATCTGAGCATATCAGGTGACCATGTGAAGTGATTCTAAATACAGTGTTCTTGGAAGAATTTATTTCCAAGTAGACAAGTGGAGAAGAAAAAATGAGAAGGAGGTTTGATATGATTGTACATTATTTACCTCCTTAGTAATTCTTTTATGGTGTTCTCAAGATAGGCAGGGTATTACATCATACCTGTAGATACCTTTCAGATTAGGTTCCTGTTGTTAGTCTAATGCAAGATGATAGTCTCTTTGTAGACTTAAAATTCTGGACTTCTTCAATCTCTAATGCCATATGACATTATAAGGCAAAACTTTTTATGAGAAGCTTTAAGTATAAAATGAAGTGATATTTTTCCGTTCCTAATTTTGAAGTCTCATGGACAATATATTTCTGAAGACACACTATCAATTATCTTAAAATAAATGAGAACATGGACATATATACTAATGTGGTGTGTGAAAGATCCATTCACACTCAACGAATAGATGAACACGAGTCAGTTAGGTGGCAAGGAGGCACTGTCTATAAGCAATGCCTTTCAGTCTTCTTTCCTTTGCATTTGCAATCAACAAGAGCACGTACTAAAATGGTCAGTCACAAATCTTTTTTACAGCATTACATATAACAGGAATTACACAACAATTTCTATTATTTCTATGACTTTAGCCACTAAATTGGAAACTTTAAACATAGAACAGTCATTAATAATAATTCTATTGAAAAAGTTTTGCATTCAGTAAAATATCATTCACCATGATATACATAAGAATACAAGGGTACAGCTGTAACTGAGCTACCTTACTGTCACTATAATCTATAATTTCCATCAACATTTCTTTTGCTAATGAATGGGGGCAAAATGAATTTATATACATACACTCAACATAATTCATTAATTTCAGTATTATCATTACCATTATCATTAATGCATTTCTTGAAATTCAATAAGGAAAGGACTGTTTTTACTATGCGAGAACTTCCTATCACCACAGGGACTCTCACCCATTTTGTCAAGCTCCAAGAGGTTTACTGTACAGTGGAACACAACCAAATACAATTTCAACATACTCACCTGAAGCTCCAAGGCAAGATTCTTGGCTAAGTGATTAAGATGATCAATTTCATCCTTCAAAGTCTTCTTTTCATCCTCCAAACCCTTTAGTAAGCCTTGTATATGGTGAAGTTTCAACTGAAGGCTTTCTGTTGCCTGAGCATCAAGGAATAGTTGTTTTATGGCCGCCTTCAATTTGTCTCCATCTCTAAGATCTTGGTGCTTAAGGCTGGTGAAATTTATAAATGAATCATCTTGATTCAGCAAATGACTGAGGTTCTCTGAGAAATCATCAAGATCCTGATGAGTTAACTGTTTGAATAACTGTGAGTGTGATGACTGGTTTTCCATACTTGCGTCACCCTCTTCTAAGGGTAGAATATCTATGGTGCTTTTTGTAGATTTCTTTCTATCACTGAAACAGCCTGATTGAACTTCATCTAAAGATCTAATGGGATGTGGCATGTCTTTCTCCTTTTCATGACTATGATGATCATGTGATTGACTGGTTTCACTAAGGTGAGGCTGACTAAAATCAGAGTTTGTTTCCCTCATGCTGTCACCTTCCATTTCCCCTCTAAGAGTGTGAGAAGAAAGTTCTTGTTTCTCAGAAAATGCAGAATGCATGAATATCTTTAGCATTCCTGCTGAAGCTTGCAATGAGATTGTTAATTCCTGAACTTCCTTCTCCAAATTTTCAACAACAACACGGTCCCAACGGCCCTTCAGAATAGACATTAACTGTGGGTATGATTTGGTAAGTATAGAACGAACTTGTTCATCTTTATCTACATCATCTAACATTCCTTCACTCATGGCAGTACTATCTAAGACAGATCCAGAATTGCTAGTTAATTCTGTATCTTCATTTGGATCAGGATAAACTGTCTTACCCATGAGACCTGTTGACAGGGCACTGTCTTCTGTGAACATATTTAGTTGACTAGCATCATTATCCTCAGGCATATAATCAGACAAGAATGAGAGATCTAAGACCTTCCCAGAAGACATTTCTGGTTGATGTATAACACTATGGTCCTCAGTATTTTCATTATATACTTTATGATCTTGAGACTTGTGTGTGTAGGTTTCTGCTACACTGTAGTAGTGCAGCAGCTGCAGTGTTACATGTGACAGGAGTCCTACTGTTTTCTTGTACCAGTCCCTGGAAGGTTTCAGATTTGTGTGTATTAAAGCTCTTGTCTATGAAAAAAGAAATTTTCATGAAGGATTTATCATATTGTACCTGACAAAAAGAACATTCACATACAACAGTCTTTAGATACAACTTCCAATTACTAAAATGTTAACGTTACTCTGAATAGGTATATAACAGTAAAACAGTGCACTGTAGCAGTGAATATAAAATGCACAAACCTGTCACTGTAGAGGCTCTGGAGGTGTCGCTGGAATAGGAGAGAGTTAACATCAGTAGCAGGTTCTATTATCTTGTGAAGCTTGTCATTTGCATCTTCCAGCTACGTAAGAAGACAAGCAGGGGGACATCAACACGTACCAAAAGCACACGAGTGAAGGAGGTCACAAGGTTAGTACTATTGAACAAGGAGTTAATCTGACTAAAGTGGGTACACCATACATTACAATAACACTGGATGCATCATACAGATAATACCACACATTAAACATTACTAAACATTCTACAATCATTGACACAATCTTTACAATACAACAGGAAAAAATTAAGGTACAAGCAATCCAAACCACATGAAGTTCTACATGAGATAAGTCATGTATACATACTGGAACAATTGCAAAAAAATAATTGTATAAGATATCTTAAGATAATACTAACAAAAAACAAAATTGTGCATAATAAGATACTCTAAATGTCTATGACAATAAAAAAAAGGTATCTCAGTACAGAAACAAACACAAACTGAATCAAATCCACAATGAAAGAAACCCAGACAATACAGTAATAGGCATCATTAAATAATGAATCTTGTGAACACACAAAAGCCATGATGTGAGAACACACTACTCTTTCTACAGTGCAACCATAAAAAAAGCCAAAACCAAATGACATGCTATGTGTATGAAAATGCTGGTTTGAAGAAAAAAATCCAAGGTTACTTAAAACTGAGGGTACAAGGCAACAAAATATATCTTATAATACAACTGAGGTTCTTGTGAGACTCCTGCCGTGTGTCCATATCTTTAAGTTTACCTTATATCTACATATAAATCAGAATTAAGACAAACTCTCTATGTGCCCCCCATCAATACATCTATATCCCTCTCACCCACTACACCACTTCCCACACACATCAATCCCTTATCTCCTTTGTGCTGTTCCATTTCTAATATCTCAACTGGATTTCCACATCTATGTATCATTCATGCATTTACTCCATCATGCCCACAGCCTCACTCTTTAAATTTTAAAGCATTCTTTTTAATAACCTAACTATGCATTTCAAGTTTTCTGCCTTTCATGTAACATCTCTGCAGTATCCTAAATGTTCTAGGTTTCTACACATTGTATCTCATTTACTCTTACTACTCCTTCACATTTCTGCATATTTGTACCTAAAACTGTACTTATTCTTTTAACTTGTATAAACCATTTCACGCATTTATTCAACATTCAATTTCCCATCACTTCAGCAAAACTCTTTTCACAGTTGCCTGTCTCAGAATCTATTTCTGATCAATATGCCTAATTCATACATTCAGTTTCAATCACTTACACTATCCTGTCACTTCTCTTTTACAGATCTTGCAGTTTCCTTTGCTATCACTCTTTTCCCTAACTCTGTCATAAAAATTCATGACTTTGGAATATGGTCATTCACCAAAAAAAATTTTAAAATCCTGTTTCTTTACATCACCCTTTCCCTTAAATCTAAATGTACTTCTAGCTACACCATTACCGTACCATTCAGGAGTGCAATTCATAAATATAAGTGCATAACCCATCCCAAACTGAGACCAAACACACATTTCACCATCTGGTGCAACAAGCACTACTCTCTTTACAAAAATCATGCAATACCTCCTTTAACCTCTTCCAAGCTTCAAATGCTCAAAAAATACCTCACCATCATAATCAATCTCTCTCTCTCTATCTGAAGAAACAAGTTTCCATATATGTCTATGCCTATGAAGCATTTATTCCATACATCCTCATTCTGAAGTTTGTTAGAAACCACATACACCCAAAACAACAGGTGTTCTCCTTCTCTATCAATAGTTTTGTATAGATCTACCTTGGTACCATTAACATACTCTTCATACCTATCCGTTACAGCAATGAGCAAAAACCTCCATCACTTTAGCTCTAGCTATAATTCAAATGACACTCACAGACTGCAACTCTCAAGAATTCTCTTTAAACTTCAACTGATGCATAAAATCACATACTACAGAAAATAAAGTATAAATCATGTCTCTCCCAAAACAAGAATTAACTTTTTGATAGAATATGATAAAATTTAGACAACTTTAATGAAAAATCATGTACTGAATCCACACTTAGAAGTAAAGAAAAAAAAAAAAAAAAATTAGCTTCTGTATGGGGGAAAAAATCTGTTTAGTGCAGGAAATTATTTTTGAAATATACTTCTCCCCAAATCATATACTTCTATTTAAAAACATAATGGAGCAATGCTAAGCTTAGATTAAGCAAAAATTGCATAAAGAACAGTTTAGGCATAAACATGTAGGTTTTGAAGCCTGTAAGCATCTGAGGAACACTTAATCAATGCAAGTTAAAATAATCTTTTACCCCCGAAAATAAGAAGTGTAACCATGAGGGATATCCTTCTTTGACCATCAAAAAACATATAAGGCAAGCTGATGCTCATTCACAGGGACTTAATGACCAGAGAGCATGATAAAATGGCAGGGCACAACAATCTGCCATCACCTAATTCGACACCTACATTTCTCACCTGTGGACTTATGAGCTTCTGATAGCACATCCACGTGCTATCCAAGACAGTATAAAAGTCATTTTCCTAGAAAAAAATAATTTCTTTATCTTATCAAAAAGAGAAACAATATAAAAGTAAATCTAGCACTGGAAAATCTAAGAACAAGCTACCACACCAACAATGGATAAAAGCAGGCTATGTTGCCACCGTAAACTTTAACATTTATTCTTCCACCTTAAAAGTGAATGAGATGATAATCACTTTACTTTTATTGTATCAAATCAACATAATCTTCACATGTTCTTCATCAGCAACACTGATACAGATATTTCATATACTGTATATCAGACAACGGTGGTAATGGTGGCAACAACTACACATTCTGCATCATTACCCCCTTTTTCATACTGAAAAGTAATGGAACTGATGCCCTTCTTCTACTGAGAACTTAAAACTGAAATAGTGGCATGAAATCTCAATCCATATGTGTATGGGTGAAGTGGATGTCAAAGCAGTTAAAGACTTCTTAAAAGAAAAACTTAAGGAGCAAAACCAAAATATACGATTATCCTTAATGAAAAATTGACCCTCATTTAGGATCATCCTCTTCTGAAGAAAGCACACCCAGGGCCACACAAGGAAAGCCAACCATATCCTAACATTTATCATCAAAATATAGCGTTTGTTGAATACTAAAAACCTCTAATGTTAATGTCAATCAGCAAGCGGGTGCGTATAAAATCCAGGTAAATGCCATCTACCCTTCACCATCAACTACACAGGACAGGATGGGGTATGTCCTAAGTAACTTTATGGGATATTGTGGAGTTTTTTGAATCTTGACTCAACATAAAGAATTATACTCTGATGGAGAAATATTCTGGGAGTACCAAAAGAGGATTATCCTCATATTCAATCACATATTCTTTGGAGGGTTGATTAATTTTTTCCCTTTATGGGTGATCTTCAAAGATAAACAGATTTTCATGTCCAGAGGCATGATGAATTTCACAACCTCTTCTTCCTGAGATCAAGGTTTTATAAGGATATCAGACATTGAAAAGCCACACTGCTCACACAACTCACAAATAAAAAAGATCCGAGACAAGAACTATCTAGGCAAAGATGTGGAAACCATAAGGTCTCCTTAGAATATCAGGATCTCCATGATCCACTCCATAAGGGGCCAGCAATATACATGCTGACCCCATAGGCAAATGCTACAGTAAAGAACTCTTACATGAAGCAGTGACATCACTGGCCTTATTCTTGTCACAAAAAAGACCAGGGAAAAACTCTAAACATATGAAATGAGCTTAACTAACTTTCTAGTTCCTCCTAGTTAAGATTCAAAAGACTTGCAAACAGGATGCTACTGTCTTTAAGTGGGCAATCCCAGTGAGTGATATACCTTTCAATCCACAAACACGTGTTCCAACATCTTATAGCATAATTTAGTATTGTCCCTAGCCTTAAATATGCCCAGCAACACTCAGGTCCATACACAATACCTCCACCATGATATATTGGTAGAAAAACAAACTAAGCAAAATTATGAGACAAAAGCATATAAGATAAGATGCAGAAACATTAAAGACATAAAATGTGATAGTAAGGTCAATTATATCAAAGTCCATTAATGCATCCAATTTGTGATAACCAATTTTGACAGCATTTTCAGGCATACCACTCCTTAATAAAAAATACTTACAACTTAAGCCCTGTAAACCAAATAAATGAAATTTGATACTGATGAGAAATTCAGAAAGGTAAAAACCAAAGTAGACAAACCACTAACCACATCAAGTTACAGATGATCAGCACACACAGTGCCATAGTAAGCAAATGATTTAATCACAATTCATTTACTCGGATATCTGTGCCTTCACAAATTACCTAAGTCTGGATGGGATACTCAATGGTCATTATGTCCCCAGAAACAAGCAACTGCTCACCTTACATATTCTGTGATGGTTGAAGGAGGTGAATCCTAATGGATATACCTTAGTATGTGGTATGAACTTTATTCATCCTCAACAAGTAAGTGCTATCTCTCAGATGTTCAAGGTCTCTGTCTACAGATATGAAATAAAAGCTTGCTGTACAATCAAAATAAGCATATAAAAACAAAAAACAGTGCATAAAAGAATAACATATGGGCTTTGAGTAGTGGGAAACTTCTGTAAAAGGACATAGAAAACTGAAGATCCATGGGTTCCAAAAAGCTGTCCTATGGTACATGACAACTTTTGCTATCACAACGACCATAAATCAGTAATTATCCCCATCACTAAATGAAAATGAAGGTGTGTTATGTTGATACTGACCACAAACACAAGGCGTCAAACGACTTCATCCATTACTGCCAACACAACTTTTAGAGAGCATTTGTGCAAGAACCTAAGAGCTAGCTGGGTTTACTGCATCTGCAGTCTGTCTCTGCTCAAAAAATCTCTCTAGCAATCCAAGCTCTTTTTCCTAAGCCTTCCTTAATGAAATGGAAAAAAATGGTTTATAAATGTGAGAGATGGCTACGGGCTTTGCCCTTGGCCACTTTACTGACATAATCGGTACCTCACAGACAATGCAGTTCTTTTAAAATGCATGGACCTTTCAGCTTGGGAACTGAAGAAAATATTCTTCGAAAAGAAAGCTAAAATACTTACTTCCAACAAAAAAAGGGTGGAGATCTTACCATCAATATTGTGCTTTACGATATTACAATTAGTATGATGAAACGGTGACTTTAGCAAAATGTAATACAGATACTATGCATTCATGTTTTAAAGTTCCAAGGTCATAGGATTACATGACAACTTATCAAATGCCTATGCAGCATCAAACTGCTTCAAGAATCATTCTGCAATAGACAGATATATGCAGTGATCCATCTTATCAAAAATATCTTCTGTCAATGAACAAACATCCCTAATACATTCACACATGGCCAATGAAAGTAAGAAAAAACTGAGATATGACTTTAACGACCTAACTCAATATTCAATACTCTATCACTCTTTAACACTTCATTTAAGCTTAATAACCTTCCTGGAAAAGATCTGCTCACACTGTTGAAACATCAGAATTAAACATCAACTTAAGGCTATAAGGCTACTTCACACTTCACTTGTGCAATATTCTACATCTAAGACTGCAAGCAAGAGAAACTACACCATGTGTTATTCTCTGGCAAAGCATGAGATATATGCCTCAAAACCCAACCAGTAGAACACAAGAATCTTACAGATATAAGTAAAGACACTAAATATTGAATCGAAGAATATAAAAGCTTCGAGGATAAGACTGATAGATTAATGATATCTAACCACTTTGATAAGATGATGTAAAGGACATTTTGAAAGGAGCAACATGCCTGTCTCTTCATAATATCAACAACTCAAAAACTAAGAACTGGAATAAAAATATGGGGCAGCAACTTGCACTCTTTATGTTCTGCCTCTGTAATAACTAGGGCAACTTGAATTCCTTTTGTTCTGCCTCTGCAACCACACACAACAACAGAAATAGAGGAAAACAATATATAAACAGACTCCAGTCCAGCTCTACCATCCACTGATATAGCACTTGGGTTGACAAATAAAGCATATAAAGAGGTATGAGAAGTTTTCCCAGTGGCTAAGAGGATTAAATAAAATATACTTGCTTGCTTCCACCTATTCCTGATGCCATCCCACCTCACAGGAAATGGCCACCTCCTGCATCAATGAGGTACTGCCAGGACACAGACAAAGAAAGGCCACATCCTCTCACATCCATATACAAGCTGACCTGTGTAATGCATCGAAACCACAGCACACTATCCACATCCAAGCGCCACAGACCTTTTCATGGTTTACCCTGAACATATCAAATCCCCTGGTTCAGTCCACTAAGAGCATGTCAACCCTAGTATCCCACATTGTTTCAATGCACTCTCTTCTGTGCATGCCTTTCACCTTCCAGCATGTTCAGCCCCCAATCACTCAAAATCTTTTTCACTCCATCT
>JAUUDY010221807.1:0-12599 GCA_032361765.1 Panulirus inflatus
TTGTGTATGATTGTATGAGTGGGGGCAAAGCAATGAATGTGTTTGGGAAACGTTGGTTACGTATGTGTGTAGGGGAATGAAGTTGTGTTTATGTGGAAGGAGAGGGAGAGGGTGTATGGGGAAGAAAGGGTGCATATTTGTGTCGGAGAGGGAGGGGTATGTATGTGTGGGGAGAGGGAGACTCTGTGTGTGTGAGGTTGGGAGTATACAGGAGAGAGAGATAACAGGAGGCTTGATGGTCCATGTTAAGGTTTTCTGCTGAAGGACAATTTCACTTCGTAGATTTTCATATCTTATCAGTCATAGAAACAGGAGAGTAGAGGGCGCCTCTCCATGGAATTTCTACAGGAAAGTATGGCCTGAAATCATTCATGAAGTACTACTGCAGCCGTATAGTCTTGGGAGACGGCTGAAATCTAATCTTAGAAAGGAAGAATTCATTATATGATTAAGAAAGTTGAATTAGCATATTTCCTTCTTACTGGGGTTTATTTTTGGAATAGATGATATCAAAGTACTTGTTAAACCGTAAGTTTGATGGCGGATATCAAAGTGAGTCGTATGGATCCATAGGCGGCCAATGTGTGTGTCTGAAGGGCCACACAGATATACCGGGGACCTAGGAGGCCAACGTACATCTTTGGAAGCCACGCAAATTTCACTGCCAGGCGCATGATTACTGTTCTGATACTGTAGAGATCAAAAGACTTTTTATTTGTGGTGTAGAGTTAGGTGGCCTAGACTGTGATATCAAAGACCATAAAAAATATTTCGTTGATTCCGAGGATTGTGAAGGTTTTTCACAAATATTAGAGGTTTCTAGAGGTAGTGGCAAACGATTAGAAAGGTCCTGTATATGCAGAAGAATTATCCTGTTCCCAGCCCTCAATTCCTAGACCATATAGAGTTAATACTGTTGACTGTTTTCATGACAGCGAAGTTACAATTTGGATGTCATAGCTCAAGAAAGCAATTCAAATGCCTTTGTGTTCCTAAACTTTGTTCAGGTGATCTGAGAAAGTGAAACTGACTCAGATAAAATGTGCAGTAATTAATAAATGTTGTGTTACATTTAAGCTTAATGAAAGTTTAGTGTACTTGGTTTTTTTTACGTTTAGACCTGCGGGAGGAAGGGCCATAAAGATAGATGAGGTTTGAAAATTGATCCATAGTCCAAAAACGTTTGAGAAACCCTGATTTAACGTACTGAGAACCACTGCCTACAGTTTATTCCAGTGTTGCACAACTAAGCAGATGAAAAAAAGTACTTTACTCACATTTGTATTACATCTTTCATTTCTCATTTCTTCGCTGTATATTGTTTTGGCTCATCTTGCATATTGTTTGGTTCATCTTGCCTATTGTCTGGCTCAAGAATTTAGGTCTAATGCAAAAATTTATGTATCGTGCTTTTGAAGTTATTCCTCTGGTTCATCTTGCCTTTTGTCTGGCTCAAGAATTTAGGTCTAATATACAAATTTATGTATCGTGCTTTTGAAGTTATTCCAGCAACTTGTATCAGATCCCCTCGAAGCCTGATTCTTTTTTTATTCTTATGTTCGAAAGAGAAATGACCAGATCTCCTCTCCTCGCTAGGCATATTTCTAAGAGTTGAGTCACTTTCGTGATTTTTTTCTTTAGTCGTTCTAGATGTTTTCCTCCAACTTGGATCGTGTGATGACTAAAACTGAACAACTTACTGACTGAACAGTCTGACTAGGGTGTTACAGAGAGTGAGATGTATCTTACCTTATAGTTCTTAATGTATCCGTCTGTCCACGAAACTTAACATTTCGTTTGCTTTCCTATATACACTGGGTATCATTCTTCGTATATCAGGCTGCTATGAATTGATATCACTCCATGGTCCATGGTCCATGGACCTATACTACTTGTATTTCAAATAGTGGCTTAATGACCATTATTTTGCTTTTGTCTCCACTGAAATGTAATTACTCTCTCGCTACTCAGTCCATATCAACTGGTCTACATCCATTTAGATCTACAGGTATCTACTTCTACCTGGGCGTTTTTTCTTCTTCTTTTTGTATTTTCATATCATCGATAAATGTTAACATTGCACCGGTAGGTCCAGTTTTCAGGTCACTCATACAGATAATGAAGAGTGTGGGATACAGGACTTGGCTCGCCCAAGCTAAGCCAATCGGATCTTTCCGCTTTCTCTGTCTATGATCCAGTCCGTTATCCGCGCCCATGTTCGATATCCTGCGTCGTAGCCGTTAATCCTACGTAACAATATATCTTATGTTGTACATTTGTAGGCCGGATGTTTCATCATATGATATCGACTATTAGTTTGGAGTCCCAATAATTATTTGCCTGAAGATTACTAAACTGTGGTTTCATTAACTACAAAGGGTTTACCATCTTATCCCAGATTATTATTGTTTTAACATTTTTGCCAAAGACCAATGGAAGACACGAGACGGTAGTCCGAAGTACGCCTCTCCATCTTTTTTTTTTAATGAAAGCTGGTTTACATTAGTAAGCTCACAGTCATTCGAGGTTTTCCCTTCCTGTATCAATCTGTTATTACCCTGGTGATCAGCTAATTTTTCCAGCTTACGTTTATTCCAGTGTTGTGGGAGATGACGTCAGAACCGCTTGAATTATTTGGGTTTAATTCTTCAAGACACTGAAGCATCGCAGAGTGCTGAATGTAATGTATGTCTGATTTATCATCATTTGTCCCTGAAAATACGTTTTCAGTTTGACGTATATTTGAGGATTTTCAATAATGATAACCGAACTCAAGTCACTGTGTAGGAGGAAGCCATTTCTCTATTGCCATCTGTTTAATACCATTTGTGCTAAATAACGGGAGGGTGTATTTGTAAGTGGCGAGGGAGGTTGTGTCTGTGTGTGAGGAGGGAAGGTGTGTATGTTAGCAGGGGAGGAAGTTATGAATGTATCTAAGGAAGGGACGGCGGTTACTTCTATGAAGGAAACGTAAGTGTGTGTGTGTGTGTATTGGGAGGAAGAGAGCGCATGTGCACGGGGAGGAAAGGTGTGTATGAGAGTGAGGAAGGAACGGTATGTATGGGTGTGGAAAGAGGAGGGTGTGCGATTACTTTGAATGTTATGAGGAGAATGTTTTACATGTTTTACATATATGGGTTTTACATATATGTGTTAATCTCATGTATATACACGTACACACTCCAACCTCTCCAGGTACCCATTCCCTGAACAACACCAGAGGCGAAAATGAACAGTCAGGTTACATGTCAGCAGCTTACCCTGTTCGGGATTCGAACCCAGTTTCGTTTGATTGGTGATTTCCAACGCTAATCACTATTCTACTGAGGCTCTTGTGCACGTGTGTGTGTGTGTGTGTGTGTGTGTAACTACCAATTCATACATGCAGTGCGGGTGATGGAGGCCTAACGAAGAAAAGGGCAAGCGGCGACTGAGGCAATTTCCCCTCGTGAGCTACACAGTATACCTGAGATCAATGATGATTTACGTATATCTACGATCAGTCAAACCTCTCTGGTCCCTCGAAAGGAGATGTAAATATACATGTGTATATGTTTCACTGCGTCAGTGATTTACACGAGTGAACAGTGAGACAACGTTGTCCATCTCATCACCTTCCCTAAATCACTGACATGAATTCATAATCACGATTTTGTTCTTGTATGCAGAAACAAAGCAGTTTGTTTGATAGAACAGAACTTCATTGAAATTATCGCTGTTAGCTGTCTGGGTACAGTGATGAACAAAAGTCTGTCTTCGGTTTTGTCTTGTGATTATTTACGTCGGCTGAAACACAATATAATGCTTAACTCAGCTACATCATGGCAGTTGGAAAGCCTGACCACAGTGATGTTTGCTGGTGCGGATACAATATCGAATAATTCTCAGATCGACATCATACACTTACGCTAAATTTGGTCGTAATAAGAAATTAAATCAAATTGATCTAAAATTTTTGTGGTTAGATATGCGATAGAGATAGAAAAAAAAATCAGATTTTTACCTAAAATCTCAGGAAGTAAAGTGACGTGTGTGATGCACCACTGCTCAGAGATAGTTCGTATTATGTGAGGAAACGCGAGCTGGAATTCTCGCCTTTCACGAAGTGTTTGCACCAACATCCTGGGAACAAGCTTTTATCTTTCATTGTACTCACGGTAAAAGAAATATCTTACTACTTTTTGTGTGAAACATTATGACATCATGGATGAAGGATTTTGAGGAATGCCCACTGCTCTGGCCTCACACTGTCATCTTTGCTTTCATGATTGTGTAATATGTCGACTGCGGACGATATTTCCCTTCAATTGTCACAATAAATGTTGCACTTATTTCTTTATGTTGAAGTATAAAGTGGATCTACCATAATCATTGGGATATTTGTCTCAAATTCACAGCTACCAACCTGACCGAGATAATATGAGTCGTAGTAATCTTTTCGAAATGTATCGGACCCAACCGCCAAGATATTTGAATTTTATTCCACAACACCTGGACTCAATCTTTCAGAAATGGACCAATCTTAGATATAGTTTAACATCGAAATAACCCAAAAGAACGCTAAGTTCTTTAAGACACAATATGTACTTACATATCACTCGGTTTGAGCTTATGACTACAACGCCCTTAATCATACATACTGTACGATGGTCATTTCTGGTCATCAGACTTCATCAAAGATGACAAAACTTACCTAATGTGAATAAAAGAAAGATGCAACTGTCACTCATAAATATACATTATGAGGAGAGACTCTCATTCCTCTCATTTGTTTTTCTAATATAACTTACAAACTCCGAGGAGACCTCACGAAACTTTCCAAATACCAGATAATTTTGATAGAATAACACAATGAATCCTTTACGTTTCATGGAGATACAATGATAAAACAATTACTTCAGCCAAATCATTTGTCAGTTCAGGACTGAGGAAGGACCATTGATATGAACTCTCTCTCTCTCTCTCTCTCTCTCTCTCTCTCTCTCTCTCTCTCTCTCATTTACGGACAATTCGTTAAAGTCTTTCTTCTCCGGAGCATCACGACGGCTGGTATCACAACAGAAAGTCATCCGTTTAACCTTTCTAACAAAATTTCCATGCCAGTATGTTATTCTTTATATTACATGGTTGCTCTCCTGTCGGCTGATATGCCGTAGAGCGTGGTGGGCGGGAAGGAACCTTCTGCTTTACTCTCCTGTCTCCATTTATGTATATAGATCAGGAATTTAGGATACCATCACTGTCCTCCAGCAGAAGACCTCGTCACAGGCTGGCAGGTCTTCATGATCTAGCTTTCCTAAGAATACTTTCCTCTAGCACCTCCTCCTCCTCTGCCCCTCCCTTACCTCCCTAGTACCTTCTCCTCCCCTCCGTGTTTCGTCTTCTTGCTTTCTCAGTTTGTGTTACGTGTTACATTCCTCGTCCTCCACCTTTTCATTCATGTCTTCCCCTTTTTCTCCGACTGTCTTCTTTATCTACCACCTCCCCGACCAGCTCCCCTCCCGGCTGGTGCTCTCCCCAGGGCCACACAACCCGTCGCTCATCCACCCCTCCCGAATGACACTCTCCCCAGGTGCCAGACAACCCGACACTATCACCCGCCACCTCATAACGTCTCTCACGGAACTCACTGAAGAGCTTATGGTGTGGAGGCGGCCACTACTCCCCCGAGCCAGGTGACAGAGGAGCAGTAAGGGCAGGAGGGAGTTGTGGAGAGACAGGAGGGAGTTTTGGAGGGGCAGGAGTGAGCGACGGTGAAGTAAGGGTCTATGGAGGGCCAAGAAAGTGTGATAGTCAATAAACCTGATATCAGCTGCTCTGAATATTGGTGACACCCACCTGGCTACTAGCTCGGCAGTAACACACTCTGGATGACATCGCACAGTGGATGATAACAGTCTGGGTGATAACACATCAGAAAATAACACACACTGGATGACAACATACTCCGGGTGATAACTCAGCGGTTATTCTTGTGTTCGGGTGCTTTAGTGAGGCAGGAGCAGGCATGAGTCTCGTGACTCTGGTGTGGCAGGAGTACCGTGAGAGAGCTGAGAAGAAGTGGTATGTCAAGGTCTAGAGGCTTTGCAACAGAAGGTAGGAGGAGTTGCCGAAGTCCCGTGGCTTTGTTGTTATAGCGGCAGGAGAGAAGCGGCTTGCTAAGGTTCCCTAGTTCGGAAGGTGTACGGCGATTGCCTGCTCTGTGTTTGTGCTGCAGGTGGAAAGGCGGAGGCGAAATGTCGTGAAAGCTACTGTAGAAGACGTACGTTGAAAATAGCCTAAAGGGTCTTGCCAAGGGAAGCCATGAGAGACGAGGCATCACAGAGCCCCTGCCAAAGAGTGATGACCCAGGCGTCACATAGTGGACCTGTCAAGGCAGAGATGACGACTCGGTAATACAGAGCCAATGGTTTACTTGACTGAATTACTGCTTCATTTCTTGAACAATGCAGAAGGAAAGAATCCGATCGTTTACAAGGTACGGGATCACCTTACGCTGAAATGTTACCACTGTGGGAGGGGCAGCTGAGGTTATAAACGTTACTCCCCTTTTGGTGAGCCCGGAGAGGTAAGGCAAGCTCTGGTGCCGGTCAGGGTGTGGGAGGAGGATTTCATCACATCAAGCCTCTGTCAGAGAGATTACGAAGGACATTCATGTGGTGATACAGAAAGGGGACGCTACAGTAACGTTCACTGGATAATACATTCTGGATGATAATACATTTAGGATGATAGTTCTTTCTGGATGACAATACTGTACACTGTGGATGATAGCACACCGTGGATGATAACATGCAACACGACAACACACTCTGGATGATAACACAATGGATGAGAACATACTCTGGATAACAACACATTGTGGATGGCAACATACCAGATGATAACACGCTGTAGATGATATGACACTGTGGATGATAACGCACTGTGTATGATACACTCTCTGTGATAGCACGCTGTTGATGATAACACACACTGAGTGATGACACAGCATGAAGAAGACCCTCTAAGTAACAACACACTCAGCATGATAACAAAACCCTGGATGGCACTTAACTCTAGATGGTGACTAACGTCCCATGATAATAGACTCCTGATGACACACACACTCTTGGTTAGAAGACTCGCTGGATGATGACACCCTGGATGATAGCACACTGGATAGCACACACTGCAGATGATGATACACTATGCATGAGAACACAAGAGATAAATAACACATTCTGGATAATAACACACTCTGAATGATCATAAACCCACTCTGGATGACACACACACACACACACACACACACACACACACACACACACTGGATGACAGTACTTTCTGGATGATGACACATGTGGCAGCTAGGGGTACACTTCCTCCAGCAACACAGGACCTCGCTGGTTTCACACTAGGTCTCCTCCGGTCTGCTCCAGCTGCCCAAGCCTCTCGCCACTGTCGCTTGCAGAAGTGACGGGAACCTTACAAAAATAAGATAGCGTTATAGAGTCCCTAGATCTGGAATCCAGCACTCCTGCCTTCCCCTCGCTGTTCAGGTCGATTTTCGTGGGTTTCCTACAGCGCGGCTTCGAATCTTAACATGACGTCGCCACTAGCAAGCGCCACCGACATACACACATACATACATACCTCCAGAAGTCTTAGATTCTTCATCTTTCTTCACTTCTTTATTCTTTCATTTCCTTCCTCTGTTTCATGGAACGCCTGGTCTCGTCCAGGACTCTGTCTCGGACTGGAACCTTCAACGTAACAGTGATGGTTGTCACATTCGTTGGCGCAATGCCACATCATCAGCGAGTTAGCTACTGCCTCCAGCGTATCACATTTGATCCGGGCACTGTCACTGTCGTCTGCCTCACATAATAAACTACATCCCCATCAGCCATGGTAATGCATCACACCAGCAGTATTCCTCTTTAAACAAATCTAGTCAGGCGCAGCAGCCATCTGTAGCCTCGACTTCATGATTCCAATTCTCCTTTTCCCGTTCTCTCTGACGCTCACCTATCCTCCTGCTCCTCATTTATCTTCCCCCTCTCCATCTCACCACCTGCTGCCGTCTTTCCTCCCCTCCCTCCCTCCGTCCCCAGTAACCCATAAAATCCTGGATGTTATTAGCATTCATACCGGCCGCTATTACCCACGATTGGCGCCCGGCGCGCCCGCCATTACGGTTAAAACTTCATGAGGGCCATCAAGCTGGTGGCAGCGGTGGCGAGGCTGGCGGCACGACCTCTCGCTCTCTTTTATGTCCTCCCCAACACTTCTCGGGATTTATAATAAGGACTCCGGTTAATCCCACGCTTCCCCCCGAGCTGAATGTTGTCGTTGTTGAGATAAAGAGAGACATGATAGGGGGCAGTCTCGCGCCGCAGGATATCCGTGTTTGTTTATGTTCAGTGGTTATCGTAGAGGGGGAAAGACTTTGAGGGGAATTATTGTCGGCCATCCCTGTCGCAATCACCTATTGTGTAGCAAATGCGATGGATTTATCTTAAGCAAGTGGTGCCTTTAACTGCCCCCCAAGCCGACACATTACCTACAAAGGGCTACGGTTGTGATTTTACACAACATTTGGCTTCACCCGATGCCTTAAGTATGTACTGGAAACCGTCATAGATACATCTAAAAGCACAATTTTCAAGAATATTTAGAAGAAGAAGTGCTGTCTGCCAACATTTTCCAAATAATTTTTTTTCGAAGAAATTTATATCACACGTGAAACACATACGTTGACCACGTCTCCTTCTTCTCACTCATCTCTGAAAAGACAGGAGTTAAGACTTGATAACCGTCCACAGCATTCTGTCATGTGTTAACCAAGTCACCTACGCTGAAACCCTACTGTGTGCTAGGATCAGGAAGGTACTGTCTCACCTGTGTGAGCTAGGATCAGGACGGTACCGTCTCAGCTGCGTGTTTACTAGGATCAAGGAAGGTACTGTCTCAGCTGCGTGTTTGCTGGGATCAGGAAGGTACTATCACAGTTGTGTGTGTTAGGGCCATGAAGGTAGTGTCTCAGCTGTTTGAGCTAGGATCAAGGAAAGTACTGTTTCAGCTGCATGTTTGCTAGGATAAGGAAGGTAGTCTCAGCTGCGTGTTTGCTGGGATCAGGGAGGTACTATCTCAGGCGTTTGTGTGAACTAGGATCAGGACGGTACTGTCTAAGGTGAGCTGAGATCAGGAAGGTATTATTTCAGCTTTGCATGTGAGCTGGGATCAGGAATGCTATCTCTCAGCTTCCGATAATTTTCATCATCCCCATACAGCTGCCTCAGGACGCCATGTCTCTCCCGTGTGACGCCCAAGAAAAAGGTACGAATTGTAGCACAAAGCACTGTACTGTCTGATGTGTGTGTGTGTGTGTGTATGTGTGTGTGTGTGTGTGTGTGTGTGTGTGTGTGTGTGTAACAGTCCCGAACAATATTCTAAGCTTCATTTGATTATACAATGTGTTAAAAGGAGGTGTTGCAGTCGATCATATGTTGCCACTGCCTGCTTTGTTTTCCTTCATTATTCATAATGATATGACTGGCTTGTGTGCGCAACTACACCACATTCATCCTCCCTCCCGAAACTTAACTTTCGAAAAATATATCACAGATTTTGAAGCGTTTGTGCGTTTGTATATCAATTTTTCACGACGGAAGTGCAACACGTAGAAGACCCAAATTTCGGATGTAGGTACTTCTGAGTCTGGACAAGATTTAAAGCTAACGCAAATTGGTCTAAAAGATCATTTTGATAAAACCGGTAGACCCTTTTCGAAAGCCATATAGATAATTGTTATACAAAAACAGGTGACTTTAGTAGCCTGAGATTACAATGATGGTACCTCAGGATCAAGGGAAGGATCCGAGTGTACCGGAGCTGATCTTACAGGGCAATAAATGTCACCTTTCAAGGTTCAGAGTCACTGTAGCTTCATGGTACTTACCGAACTCAGTTCAGTTTTTCAACAGTCGGCCTTAATGCTCATTTGAAGCCAGCAACGGCCACTTCTCACTACTTTTCTGATCTTTATGCAAACTGATGCAAAATTCCTTTTTATAAAAGCTTTATCCCGGTGCAGCACCGTGCACCTCCAGGTACTTCTGAATGACAAAATCTCGTGAATCACTTATCATTAATTTCACAGAAGAAACAGAGGGATATAGATTTAGGTTGTTATCATCACCTTATCGCTGTTATATATCTGCAAGCAAACCTCGTCTGAATGAAATGCTAATATATTTTTCATTTATTTCTTGGTTCGCACTCTCGTAATTGAAGGAAGTACTGTTGCAGATGTCACAGGAATATATGCATCTTTCTGGAATAAACGGGAGGATAGATGGACGCTAACTAAAAACCAAAGGGAAAATTTTCACCTTTCAAAACCTTAGCTGATTCATCTTTCATAGCAACTTACTGAATCTACATGTTGCTTGAAGTTACATTTGAAAATTTTTTCAAAGATTCTTGTACACACGTCAAAGATGGATTGCTAATCATTATAATCTTAATTATCTTAAATCCTTTTTCCCCCTCTAGATGTTCTCCAGTTCTATGCTCCTAGACTTGAGCTAAATTGTTTTTACTGTGTTTAACAGCATTAGTGATTATCATCATCATCTTTCAGAAAGAAGCGAGAGGTGAACTCTACATCAGGTCACTTGACACAGCCCTCTTGCCAGGACGTCCTTGAGAGCTACACACACGAACCTCTACAGCCACAACATTCACTCTCTCACTACAGAGGCCATGTAACTGTACCGACGCAAGCGCTACCGCACAGTTACGTATATGGACAACAGAAATATTAACACATTCTTAAACATAGCCTTCTCTTCTTCTTCTTCTTCTTCTTCTTCTTCTTCTTCTTCTTCTTCTTCTTCTTCTTTTTCTTCTTTTTCTTCTTCTTCTTCTCCTTTATGCTATTAAGCCAAGCTAGGATTTTCCTTGAAGAGCCTACCTTACTAAAGATATTAAGTTGGACAGGTACTCGAAAAATGAAAATGAAATTAATCAAAACTGTACAAATAGACTGAGAATCCCCTCTTGTCATTTATTATTTTGCGACCTTCACCACAGATCAACCTCAGAGTCACAGGTCTCATGAAACAGTGAATGAAACATTGGAAGAGAATTAAACTGTTCCTCTGTCACTGATCCACGAGAGGGACATCGCAGGTTAACGAAGAGTTAGTGAGGAGGATATAGTGAAGAGGGAATAGTGGCAAGGGAATACAAGAGTTAATAAGGGATTAGCGGGAAATGAGAGGAAATTGCAGTAAGGGGTTAAGAAGAATGAACTGAAATATATTCGTTAATTACAGAGTTGTGCAACCAGATCGGCTGGGGTAGCAATCAACACCTAAGCTTTTCAAACTATTTCTTTATAGACTCACAATGTGACACTCGTTCTGCACTCGTCATAATATACTCAAAAGATCATAATATATCTTAAACCAGGACAATATATTTTCAAACATAACAATGGATCTTTAACCATATCAATGTATCTTTAATCATAATAATCTATCTTAAACCATGACAATATATCTTTAAACATAACAATAAATCCTTAACCATGACAATATATCCTTAGACAAAACAATAGATCTTTAACCATAACAATAGATCTTTAACCATAACAATCTATCTTTAACCATAATGATATATCTTTAACCATAACATTATTCACCATTCATAATATGAATGAAACAGGAAGTGTCAGGATGAATTACGGAGTCAGTTAAACACCTGAGGAAGAGAGTATTTGAGCAGGTAGGAAGTGGTGAGTCTCGCATCTTCACTGAGGTACAGAGTTCCACTGGGCGCCTTGAATCACTTAGTCTTTGTGAACTTCGAAACAATAATGTTGGACAGACTAGCAAAATAAAAAGGAGCGTTTAACAAACGCAAGAATATAAAAGATATCGATTTCACACAATGTAGCATTGTCTTCTGATCTACATAGAAATTCACTTGAAAAAAAATTGGTAATGTATACCATCATATGTGAGAATCTATCTGGATGCCATCATATCGATGGGTTTTAATTAACTATATGAATGCCCCGTAGAAGACCACAGATAACGCGTTATAGCCAAGTGGCCGATGGAATAGGGCCGCTGTAGTACCTGGATCATGTAGGGGATTAATAGACGGTGTAACCAGTTAGTAACATGCAAAACAGAGATCGGTGTAGCTAGGTGGTCGTTGTATGATAGCCACACAGGATATAAGGGTCTTTTATAACAGGATGGCGTTTTAGCAAGGTACTCCAGGATGAGGGTGGTCGCTGTAACCAGAGGGACACCATAGCAAGGTCCTGTAGGACACCATCACCCAGTATAGCCAGAGGGATGCCGCCTGAAAGTTCTTCAGACCTGACGGCCGCTAGAGCAGGGTTGTGGAGGTCGGTACAGGAGGCGGCCGCTGTAGTGGGTGGGGCAGGCCATTAGGGTGGCAAGGAGCGTAGGTTGGGAAGAAGTGTCTTAGCGAACGACGCCCCAGAGTCCGGGGGAGCGTCGACCCCTGATTGTGGCATCAAATATTCACATGCAATATCCCGCAGCCTCTCAGAGCCCCGCCCTAACCTTCCCCCC
>JAUUDY010222248.1:0-11972 GCA_032361765.1 Panulirus inflatus
ATCAAACCACCTCACACCACATATTGTCCTCAAACATTTCATTTCCAACACATCCACCCTCCTCCATGCAACCCTATCTATAGCCCATGCCTTGCAACTATATAACATTGTTGGAACCATTATTCCTTCAAACATATCCATTTTTGCTCTCTGAGATAACGTTCTCACCTTCCACACATTCTACAATGCTCCCAGAACCTTCGCCTCCTCCCTCACCCTGTGACTCACTTCCGATTCCATGGTTCCATCCACTGCTACGTCCACTCCCAGTTATCTAAAACACTTCACTTCCTCCAGTGTTTCTCCATTCAAACGTACCTCCCAATTAACTTGTCCCTCAACCCTACTGAACCTAATAACCTTGCTCTTATTCATATCTACTCTCAAATTTCTCCTTTCACACACTTTTCCAAATTCAGTTACCAATCTCTGTAGTTTCTCATCCAAATCAGCCACCAGCTCTGTATTATCAGTGAACAACTGACTCATTTCCCAGGCCCTCTCATCCACAACAGACTGCACACTTGCCCCTCTCTGCAAAACTCTTGCATTCACCTCCCTAACCACCCCACCTATAAACAAATTAAACAAACATGGGGACATCACGCACCCCTGCCGCAAACTGACATTCAACGGGAACCAATCACTCTCCTCTCTTCCTACTCATACACATGCCCTACATCATTGGTAAAAACTTATATTATCATACTTGATCAGTTTCTTGCGTCAGTGAGGTAGCACCAGGAAACATATGAAGAATGGCCAATCCACTGCTACATATGTATATAGTTGCCAGTCAAAAGTTTGTTTTTCTTTGCCAATAAATCACATTTGCAATAAATCACATTTGCATAAGATTGTGCCTTTCATTTTCTTCAATCAACATGAGAAATATTAAAATTTATTGATTGTTACATTAAAGTTTAGTCAAATTTATTGGATAAAACTAAATGAAGAAACAGTGAAACTATGTTTCCACCCTGAGGGTCACCTTGTCAAAAAATTCTGTGTTCAGGGTCATATCCAAAAAAGTTTGGGAAACACTGCCCTAAGGTTATGTCCTGTCCCTTACACTTATTCTCCATTTCTCCAATGATTTCCTCTACTACACAAATAATCAAATGCACATATATGCTTATGACTCCAACACTGCTTTCATCTACATCCTTCAATTCTGCTTCTTCTTCTCTTACTTGATCTGCATCTCATCTTGACACAGCTTCCTCATTACACTAAGACTTGAACAGGATATCTCAGTGTGATACACAAAATCTTGTTAAGTTTAATGTCTCCAAGACCCAGTTTCTACCCAAGTCTCTATCAAACACTCCTTGCAACTTTTGTCCATTCTTTGATGGTTCAATGATTCTACCTCTTTACTTAAAGAACATACTTGGTATTACTGTAACATCCTTTCTTTCTTGGAAACCCCACATTTCAGGAATAGCTAAGTCTGTTAATACAATGGATTAATTTGTCCCTGTATGGACATTGCTTTCATATTTGGGATGGTTCTAGTTCTGCATCTTTACATGACAGAGTTGAGTCGAAAGTGGTCTGACTTATAAACTCTCCAAAGCTAACTTTCAAACTTGACCTTGTTGCCCTATGTCACAATGTTGGTTCACTTTCCCCCTTCTGTAGGTATTGCTTTGGTTTTTGCTCCCGAGAGGTGGCTGCTTGTGTGCCCCCGTCACTAGTTAGACCATGCAATACTCAGCAAGTGGTTTCTTCATGATTATTGTGTGGCCGTTAGCAACTCAAGGGTGGGCCATTTTGATAAATATTTCTTTCCCTACATCTTGAAGTTTTAGAAGTCTCTTCTTTCTCATGTCTTTCCCAATAACTATGATCTGGCACATTTCAAAAGATAGGTTTTTCACTTCTTCCAAAATGCATGAATTCCTTTTCCCTTTCATAATCCTCTCTATATTTTAGTTAAGGCCCGGCCTTGATGTGGACTGTTGTCCATGACTGGATCCTTCAACATATTAAAAAAAAAAGGATGATTGCTGGCAGTGGGCAAACAACCGCCTTACAGACTGAGCCCAAAAGATGGCAAGGAAAATCAGCATTCTCGTATGACCAGGGAATGTTGCAGTTCTGTGTCATACCATGCAAATCAAGCAATGTGCCTGTCTCTTTTTAGCGTCTGATGAAACTGATCTGCAAGGAATACCATTGGAAGAGTACAATCATGTACTTGACAATGTTGTTGTCCTTGGGAGAGCATTCCTGCAGGAGATGAAGAGGCTTGCAGAAGCCTTCAGCATATCCTGCAAGCTGCAACTGAAACTCATCTTTGAAATGTGGTTTATGTATTGTAAAGAGAAAGGTTATCTAGGCCAGTATTGAGTAAGAATGGATGGATGATTGACCCACAGATGGCATCAGCTGTCAGCAACAGCCCCTTTCTGACTAGCTGGGATGACTAGAGAGTTTTCTGGGACTCTGCACCTCTTACTGCAGGCTCAAGAAGCAGTGTGCCACCTTCATCACATAACTGCATAGACTTCAGTGGTAAGAAAAGAAATTCAAGTGGATTCAGGGTAGTCAAAAAGTCTTTTTGTGGCTGAAGGACACCTAGTAAGCATCCTGTTGCTTGTATTGCCTGACTCCAGCTTGCTGTACATCCTGGAAATGGAGATTAGTGGGACAAGAGTGTGAGGAGTGCTGTCACAGAAGCAGGATGAATAAGAGCATTTCATTACCAAGTGCACTCAGAGTTGGAGCCTGCCCAAGGTGAACTATGTTGTGGCCAGGAAGATGCTGTTGGCTATTATCATGTGCCTGGACCACTTGTAAAACTAATTATGTGGTGTGAAGTTGTGTCCACACTGATAATGTGGCACTTCATTGGTTAAGTAATCCTGAAGAACTTGGGGGAAACAGCTAACACACTCAACCGCCAAGTTGAAACTGCGATTTCAGGATGCATAAACCAGGATGAGTATATGAAATGTAGACAGTCTCGGGTCTTGTTCCTGTGGTTCATCTTGCAGGCACTTCTAGAAGAGAGAAATACAGTTTGCAAGCACTGCAACAGGAGAGAAATACCCATGCACAAGAGTTACTCAGAACAATTCCGAGGTTACCAATGCCAGAGCAGAAATCAGAATGCTGCAGAACCAGGATGTGCGAGTCATTATTCAAGAATTGAAGGATGGTTCATTAGGGCCTGTCTGGGAAAACTTAGTGGAACAGTAGATCTGCTGCAGTTGGAGGATGAAAAATAGGAGTACCATAGCAGGATGACTGATACTGTACAGCACAGGCAGATAGCTGTGCTTTAGAAGATGCAGGCTGTTATTTTGAGGAAGATGCACAGCAGTCTTTTCAGTGTGTTTTTCATCTTAGTTTGAAGCAGGCACTTAGCTGACTTCATCAGTGTTCCTACTGGATCAACTTGTGATACGACAACAGAGTGGTCACGAGACACAAGATGTACTAAAAGGGGACCTAAAGACAAGGTTGGGTCCCTTTGCAGATCCAGCAGGTCAAGAGCACTCCATGAAGAAAGTCACATTTGATTTTACAGAACCATTATATCACCAAGGCTAGGAACTAGGCCACGTGTACTTATGGACTTTGTAACCAAGCGGCCAGAAGCCTATACCTTTCTGGACCAGGATGCTGCAACTGCTGTAAGAGTATTGGTGAAACACCCCGGTTTACTTTGCCAAACTTCAATTCATACATTTCAACTTTGAATCTAAGTCTTCCAGGAATGTTTCCAGCTACTGATTGTCAGGGAGACCAGAATGGTTCTCTTACATCACTAGTCTGTTGGTATGGTAAAGTTCATCTATACCCTAGGATAAGAGCTGTCCAAGTTCTTTACTGAAGGGCAGTTCATATGGGACCTGAAGCTACCAGCCTAACTGACAGCATACTGGTCTACGGTGTTTGAGTTCGTGAGTTACATGCAAGCCAAGGTGATGCCCAGACATACGTTGACTGTTGGACATTTTGACCAAATATAAGGTAATGCAACAAAGTGCACCCAAATTTATGAGGCAGCTTGCAGCTGGAGGAAATTACACCACAGATCAGACCATTACTCAGAGGTGTAAGCAATATGGATAATGTTCCTGAGGAGTTTCTAGACCATTGACTGGAGACAGGAGTGTCATCTTTGACAACAGTAAAGTTTTATGCGCCAGATGATGAGATGTATAGTGATCGTGAACTAAACTATCACTAACAATGGAAGAAGCCTTAGAAATTGGAAGAATTCATGTAATATGTTACTTATACTGTAACTTTTTTTTTGTTGAACATCATAAACAGATTTCGTAAATGTTGTAGGTAGCTAGTGATATGTCAGGTCATCCCCAACAACTGCAGATGGAAATACCTGAAGAGGTATTCACCATCAATTTGCAGGGACATTATCAAACTATTCATATCAACTTCAAAACATATTTATTTCTGCAACAAAACCCAGTGCCCAAGGTAAGAAAGAGCACCATAAGAGTTAAATTCAAATGGTTATTCCCATTACAGATAATGAACACAGACAGAGTAATACAATACACCTTTTACACAAACATTATCCAAAATATTTAGATATTCTGTAACTTCCCTTAGCTTCTCTACAATAAATCAAACAGCCAAAGCAACCCTTTCAAGTCCCTTGGTTAGGATGCTTTTCAAAAATAAACATGTCTCAACAAATGACATAATGAAAACACTGTAATACATAATTCTATTTGAAGGAACTAAATCTTTTAGCAAAACTGATCCAAAAATTCTGTTTGAAATTTCATATTGTATTTTCTGAATCAAATTGCTTCTGGATGTTCATGTGATGCTAGCTTGAGGACAGTATCACAAATTACTTCCAAACTGGCATCATCTTTCAATCTGTGATCGGCATGCTTGAGGTAAATTAACTGTGCATCATCAGTCTTCAGTGCATGAAGAAGCTCCAAAGATTCCTTGTATGGGACATCTTTATCCTACAGAAAAGAAATTTCATATTGATAGCACCAGTCATTTCAAGACTTGGTTATCTCCACTGAATAGTCCTCTTAGGAAGTCATATACAAATTAAGACCCGATGCAAGCAAGTGAAAAGAATGGCCATGCATATTGGTGGCATTTGAATGATATGTAAGTGCTATATCTCGTGTAAGATCCAGGGAAGGATCCTGAAATATAAAATTATGTGTCAGCTATTTTGAATATTTCCATGAAGTTTTGATCACCTTTCTTTTGTGAAGTAAGTGGGATCCCACCAATTAATGTTGAAGTAATGCTTCACTGGTCTACCACAGAGGCCATCATACAAGATGGGATGATATTTCACTTGCCAGGTAATATAAAAAATGTCCAGTTTTATTAAAATGGGATGTTTTTCATGTAACTATGGGTTAGCACGGATAATTTGCATTAGCATCTGGGGATAAACTTAAGGAAGAATTTCCTGTATGTTTTCAGTTTCATATGTTGTATGTGATAGTTTATCCTACTCACTGAGACTGACTACAGTGCTGCAAGATAATCAGAGAAGTGTCAGCTAAATAGAGAACAAGAAATAAATTCTGAATATTGGAAGAGGGAGTCATATCAAATCATTCCATTTCATAATGTTTTGCTTTAACACTCTCTACTAAATATGGAACACACGATGTAAGTCATGAAGTTCTGTTCTTAGGTGGTAAAGTTGTGAATGTGCAACATCAGAATGCTGTGATCATCAAGGAATCTGTAGTCTCCAAGCTGCTAGACTACTGGCTGGTGGCTACTCATGCCTCCATCTTAACCCACTTCTATAAGTAAGATTCATGACTACATCTGGTAACAGTCATATATGTACATGATATTTGTTTTTTCATTCATATTTGCCAATTCCCACAAGAGCAAGGTAGCATCAAGAACGTATGACTGAGACTTAGAGGAAAAAAATCCTCACTTGGCCCCCTTCTCTGCTCCTTTTGGATAATTAAAACATAATATATACAGCACTGTATATCAACAGACTTTTTCCTTTTATTTTATAAGAAACTGATATTGAAAATATTTCCAAGTTAGGTCTCTAGGAATGTAATTAACACTTATACATGGGTTTCCAAGGGAAAATGGATTCAACTGAAGCTGTTACACTCAGGGTGGCAATAACCAGCAATGTAACCCCTCATAAATAATAGAGTTGTAATAGATGACTCGCCACCCCTATGACCTGGGCATGCAAATACCTTGAGAGTCCAGAATATGTATATACTTCCATACTTTTCTCCATACAAACATGACATTGGATATATCAAATATCTTGAGCAGAGCATGAAACAAGATGTAGAGTGCTGTGTGTATGTAGACAAACTTTGATGCCTTATACTGATAAGTGATAAAATATTATGTGGCAGAAGTTCTGGAAAGGGGCACAATACCAAGTATCATCATTCTATAGAAATAAAATCTCTCAAAGCACTGTTTACATCAATACAAAACTGTTAGCATTTTAGGTGTTTGTGTTAACACGTATCAGTTCACACAAATAACCAATTTCTATAAAAATATTGAAATTTTGGATTAAAAGCTCCATGTAAACCATTGCACCAATATCCCACACTATCAACCTTCAAGTTCTTTGTAGGCTTCTAGGGGTCTGCTCAAAATGACTATAAGAGGAAAGGGAATCTTACCTCTGCATTCCTTCAAAAATCAAACCTAAAATGGAAAGGAAAGTTTTGTTTGGGTGTTAATGGGCCTATGGACTTTGAACGTAAATCAGAGATCCACAAAAGTTTTACAGCTTCTTAACCAAGATTACCTAACAGCTTAGCTAAAAAAGTGAGACCTACATGTTCACTTCAACCAGAACTATAGCATAATCTCAAACTACAACTGAGTTTAAAATGGTAACTATAATTCTGCTGCAACTTATTCACAGATTTGTTAAATTCGGTGAACAACAAAAGATAGAACTCTGAATGCTGTATACAACCAAATCTCTATTGAAATTCAAGGGAAGTGCCCAGTGGACTGTCCTACCAGGTACTAAATTTTTCAATTGAGACAACTCATGTCCCAGATAACCAGACAACTTACGACAGCATATGACACAGGACATGACGTGTGACAAACATACCCACTTGAATTATTAACTTTGGGGTCAAATTCAAGGGCCGGTACCAAAAATCCACAAGTAAGCCTTGCCTAGGAGAATCATCTTCATGATCAAAGAAACAACTATGTGAAATACCTATGGTGCTGATTGATCAACCAATATGATCTATAGTAGCTGCTATAATGAAAAACTCTGAGGACCTATTAAACCATAACTCAAAAATCAAACATGAGAAAAATCCTAATCCAGACGCATAATCTTGTACAAAAAATACACAGGTGTAAAATAAGCAAAGTAAAGCTGCCCACAGTATTAGCACAATGAGCTCATGAATATCTGTCAGCCTCAGCTTTTCTTATCAGCTGTGAATAAACATTTGCAATGTAGAATTATGCTATACCAAATTAACCCTTCCATTGTGAAATGAATTTAAAGAATAATATTCTAAACACTAACCTTTAGGCCATGGATGATTCTTACTGGGCAAGTAACAGTAACTCTGTCTGGAGCTAAAGTTAAATTAAACTGCTTCATATCTTCAAACATCATCTTGCACACTGGGAAATCTCCATATTCTGGGTTACAAAGGTTCAAAGTTTCACCATCCTCATATTTCTTGAGATCTTCTGGAAGCAACTGACTGTGAAGCTTCTTTTCAAGTTTTTCCCCAGAATTAATGCCTGGAGCTAACATAACAATGCTCTTGAACTTTTCTGGGTATTTCTTTGCTAACAAGCATGATATCTGCAATAACATAAGTTTTGAATATTGAGTTATGCATTTTGGTACTTAACATCTGATTGTATAGCACAGGCATCCATAACAGCGTATCTGTCATCACTAAAGAAGTAGCACACTTATTTGGAAATCATCATCCTTTACTGGAATGGTTAATTTGAATTCAAGGTGCAACATTCTGCCCTCATAAACTATAATGAATGTGATAACTATCAAAAATCAGTCATATAAACTATAATGAATGTGATAACTATAAAAAATCAGTCATACAGCAAACAAACAGTTGCTCTAACCCTCTACCTCCTATTTCCCAAGCCAAAGTAAAAAACTGTATCAAAGGTGTTTCCAAAACACACACACCCACACACACACAAAGACACACATGCATACCTGTGCATATCTTACATTCCAACATAAAGCCATAATTAGAATATGCTTCTCAAGTTTGGTCACAACACGTAAAGAAGCTGATTAGAGAAGTTCCTGAGGAAGGCAACAAAGATGGTACGAGATGTAAGAGAGCCAAGTCAGAGGGAAAGGTTAAGAGTTTAAATTTGCCAACTGTGGAAGAGAGAAGATTGAGGGGTGGCCTAATCACCCCCTTTATGTTTATGAAACATCAGTAAGTAGACAGTGGCCAGTTCTTTGAAAGATGTAGAGACAGAGCAACCAGTTGACTTAACAGATGAAAAGAAGTACTTTTGAAGACTTAAGAGTGATGGATGAATGGAATAGAATGTCTGTGGACATCGTTAATACATACACCATACATAAATTTGATGTATGGTAGTTGAAAATGTTCAAAGAGACAGGGCCCCATGAGTGTAAAAGTCCCTCTCCATACAGTACAATAGGTCATTTCACATAGGTAATGACACACAAGTGTAAAATTCCCACTCCATACTATACAAATAGGTAATTACACACTTTTGCACATACACTGGCTTCTGGTTAGTGACACTAACCAAGACTCATCACAGGCTGACCCAGTTTCAAATTGTGTGTGCAACAGTCAGCCCATGGTTACCTAAGCTGTTCATCCTTCCCTTGGAGCTGGTTAATAAATGGGTACCTGACTTTAGTTGGGGTGCATATGTGTGTCCAGAGCAACAGCTTGGAAATTATTCAAACTATGTGGCTGCCATTTCAAAAAATAACTTATCTGAGCTAATGGTTAACAAGTAATGTTGAATCCTTGACAGTGAATGGTGAAGAGACAGAAACAATGATCAACAAAGATTCTAGACATTAATGTAAGAAACAGAGCACATAAAACAGTGATAAGAGTATAAAATAATGTATTCTTTTGGATGAAAGTGGCTTTTATGTTAACTTACCCAACAACCCATGGAAGAAGCAATCACAACCTGTGGACCGTGTGACATCTTGAGGAGCATTTCTGTAGCATCCTCAAGCCAGAGTGACAACCGTGTCTCAGTTATAGGAACACCTTCACTTTCACCCAGACCTGATGGATCATACCTGACATAAGAAAAGCCATACTTCAGGCAAAATGACTGCAAAGTAGTAGCTTTAATTCCAGATTTGCTTGACATGAATCCTGGTATATATATAAGTCCTTGAGGGCATGGTCCATTTATCTTCTTATATGCTATTCTTCGAGCTTTTCCAGACTTTTTGTCTTCTATCTGTAAAAAGTGCAAATTATTTCATACTATAAATATTCCTTAAATGTTGTTCATTGTAGGGCATTAACACCAGTGTGTTGACATATATAAAAAACATACACCATGCGCATTATCAAAGATGTTCTTAAGCCACACATCCCAAAATTCATTATAATACAGTGCCTTTCAAAGAATCTACTGAGAGGCTGTGATACTGCATACACATTATTTACAACTTTATGATAACAGAAATAAATTTGTTTGCTCAGATTGAGGTGCTTGGGACCACCATGGTGATGCCTTTCATTTCATCAACAAGTATGAGTCTTTGCATTAGTGTAAAATATTGTATAATAGCAAGAACTTTCAAAATTTCCACATGTGGAAAAAGGGGATTTAGAGAAAAACAACAGTGAAGACTGCAGCACACAAGTTATGGATTATGTAATGTGCATTAATCTATAAATCAACTGAAAGTTTAATTTGCTTGTCTATGTCATATATAAAGAACCACTGTGGGGATAAATCAACAGACTAAAGTTTCTCATGCTATATGTTGTTTGGTTTTCTCTAGAGCCACCCTATGTCACTTCACAAAACAACTGCCTTGAAGATTTCCCTTAAAAAATGGGCTTTAACAATAAAGAAATCTCATTTGAATCTAAGCACTGTATGCCAAGGATGCAAATGCTCCAAGTCTCTCTTTATCCAGACTGGTTTGTATGCTATATTATAAAGAATATTATTCTCTTATACAGTACATAATTACATACATTTTCTTTCGTACTATTAGCCATTTCCCACGTTAGTGAGGTAGCATTAAGAACAAAGGACTGAGCCTTTGAGGGAATATCCTCACTTGGCCCCCTTCTCTGTTCCTTCTTTTGGAAAATCAAAAAAGAGAGGGGAGGATTTCCAGCCCCCCACTCCCTTCCCTTTTAGTCGCCTTCTACAACATGCAGGAAACAGCATCACGACCCTTTGCTTCTGTGAGGTAACAACAGGAAAACAGATAAAAAATTCCACATTCATTCACACTCGCTCTCTAGCTGTCATGTGTAATACACTGAAACCACAGCTTCCTATGTACATCCAGGCCCCGCAGACCTTTCCATGGTTTGCCCCAGACGTTTCACATGCCCTGCTTCAGTCCTTTGACTGTACATTGACCCCGGTATACCACATCGTTGATCACTCTAGACTGTGATGATAGTTATGAAGGTGAAATCACAATTCAGTAGGAGTTCAGATGATTTTATTTAACATGTAATTTTTCTAAATATGCAGCACTACATGTTTCACAGAGACCATCCACTCATCAGGTGCAAACAATACATGAAGTTTATTAAATCCCAACACCAAAAATTCTGTCTCTCCTATGTCATTCTTGACTACACATTGGCCTGACCATTAAAGGGAAAGTGGGGGGTTCCTTGTGGTTAAGGGAGGTTGTGTGGGTGGGTTGGCCTGGGCAACAAGATGTGTTTTCAACTATTATTCTTGAGTTATCTTTTCTTGATCATTCTTGATAACAGGATGTGCTTTAAAGTTACCATGGGACAATTTAAATTTCTTAACATTAGCAATTAAGACATTCATTAAAGTTACAGGAAGCTTAATCAGAAGAGGGGTACAGGGTCTACAGGGTGATTGTTTTTGTGACATTATTTAGTGATGAAATTTTGTGGTCTTCCCTGGGTACTGAGTGATGGTGCCAGTAGTATCTCTCAGTTACTGTTTTACCAGGCTGGCCAATGTATACATCTTTACATGCCTTACATTTGATGGCATAAGCACTCCCAGTATAAGCTACCATTACCAATTCTTCAGTTAGGTTCAGAAGCCAGCTAAGTTATACATATAGGCAGGTTCACTTTATTTATTCAAGCTTCTTGCTTTTGATTGTGTGTCTCACTAGTTCTGTGCTCAGTATTAACCCTCTCATTGATCTTTTTCTTGATCTAGGCAAGCATAGTAGGGTGCTATTGTCTTCAATTGAGGAACAAGCTTGTTTTTCTGCTACAGGTTGAGTCCTGAACACTGGCCATACATAAAGCAACCCAAACAAAGAATAAGACCTTGAATCTCCCAGGAAGCCTCTGTAACTTGCTACTGTTCATAATGGACATTTTTGAGCCTCTTTAAGGGACTCACTGCATTTGAGGTTCCCCTGCTGTACACATGCCACTCTTTCTTAGGATTTGCCAATTTGGGAAATATTTTTCCTAAACCACAAATATGCAACTCTTGATTTATAAGAAAAAACTTTTTTCAGTTTGTCTGCAATTAATCATATAAAGAAAGCAGAAGTACAAAATATTGTTGAGTATAACTTGTGTACTTACGATTGGCCAAAAAGATAGATGATTTTTATTTCTTACACTAGCAGTGACTGTCTTAATTCATAAGAAAAATCTTTTATTTTTCTATTTTTGTGCACCTTTTCTTAAATCTAAACTAAAAAGTTTTTTCTATTTTGTGCACACTATGGGAAACAAAAAAAAATCAGTTTAACACTGAAAGGGTTAAGCCAC
>JAUUDY010222358.1:0-12593 GCA_032361765.1 Panulirus inflatus
GGAAAAAAGGGACTCCGGGACAGGAAGTAAGTACAAAGCACATATTTCTGGAGATATGGGAGAAAGAATAGTGCCCATGTATTCCCTACTGTTCGTATTTTTTTCTTTTTCATGCTTGTTTGCAAATTCCAGCATAACTAAGTAGCCCTAAGAAAAGAAGAAGAATGGCCTCATTTGTTTACATCTTTCTGTCACATGTAACGCACTAAAACCAAATCCCCACTACTCACATCCAAGCCCCAAAAACCTTTGTTATTTTCCCTGACATTTCACAAGCCCTGGTTCAGCTGACTGACATATTCCTCTGTGTTTATCACATTACTTCATTCTATCCTGTGCACACCCCACACCATCCTGTATGTTCAGGTCCTAAACAATCAAGACATCTCTCACTCCATCCTTCCACCTTTTCCTCAGTTTCTGCTGTCTTATTTCATCCACTTCTGACAAGTATCCTCTTAGTCAGCCTTTCCTCGTTTATCCTCTCCGTATGTAAACATCATTTCAGCACACACTCTTCTGCTCTCTCAACCATACCCCTCTCTTACCCAATCAATTTTTTTTTACTCTATCAACCCATCTCACACCAAATACTATCTTAAGCATTTCCAACACAAGCACTCTCTCCATACTTATCTAACAATGGCCCATGCCTCCCATACACACAACAATGATCAGACTTCTATTCCAACAAACTTGTCCATCTGTGACCTTTCTTTTCACAATCCACAATGCACCCACGACCTTAGCTCCCTCACCCAGCCTATGGCCACTAATACTGAATACTGAGATCAGAAGGAGAGAGAAATGTACCTTGACAGACCATCAGTGAGAAAACAGCAGCAAAATTTTGGTGGTTGTCAGAGTACTGTAGACTGTTCAAAACTGTTTGTTTTATAGTTAAATACTGCTATTTCTCACAATCCCCAACATTTATTGTTCTCAGTTTCTTAAATCTTACAAGATCCAGTAAAAGTGCACAGAGAAATACATCTCGGTTTATTGAGAACATTTTGAGTGACTAATTCATACAAGAGAATTCTTGGAAGGAACTTGTTTGTCAGGATTTAGTGGCTGGGAAACAGTAGAGTTTTCAAGTCATTGACGATAATTATCTTCTGCCTGATTATCGATTTCTTGTGATTTAACAAACCAATAGACAGAATTAAGAAAATGTTTACTGTTGCATTCAAGACTTTTCACTAGTAGCATGTACAGATACATAACTACAGTGCCAGTGTATTCAATTTACAGTAAAAGGATACTGCATTGAGTGTAGATAATTAATACTGTATTATCTTAGGACTGCTGTTACTCCTAAGGTTTATTTACATGAATTTTGGGAAGAAATTACCCAACAAATCATAACAAATTACCCATATAAACCAGTAATAAATCAAGTAGAAATCAACACCTCAGCCACTGAACTCTACAAACTGCATACCATATAACACAACTGTACAAAATGAGCATTGAATTCTATCAATAATTTATAAAGTTATTGAAAATTAAATTTTATGTACATGGCAAGTGGTATTAAAATTTGATCTTACAAAGATTAAAATCAGAAAGTGTTTGAGCATTTACACAAAATGCATATCATGTGGTGTTAAAATGTGTGTTCATGAGAATTCACCCAAAGATAGAATGACTGAGAATATATTGTAAACTTGTATTCTTTCTTTCAATTTAGAAAATTTCTAATTTAGGGAAAAAGATAAAAAAAAAAAGCTTACAGCAGTATCACAACTTGCTCAAGCCATTTAAAATATAATAATTTCAAGTACTTAAGACACACACAATCCGAGTTCTTTCTTCCCATGTGAAAATAGTTTACAAGTATGAGGAATTTCTTCAATACCAGATAACAGCTAATACATTAGCTAATTATGTCTAATATTTTGGAAATCAGGTAATATATATATATCTGCTATGCTACATCAAGGTAATGATAAACAATATATCATACGTACTAGACAATTTCAGTGAGGATCAACAAGTCTCAATGTTGTATTTCAGTCATATTGTGGTGGCTTTCATTTCACATTACACTGTAGTTAAGTAAAAGTACAAATTAAATGCATGTATTTATAAGGTATGAGAATGATAAAATATGAAATGACCACATATGATGAGAATGGACATGACAATGATAAATTATAACTTTCATGATCAGCGATACAAGTATAAATTTTCACTGCACAACTATATTCACGACAATTTTGTGCAACCAGAGTAGCTGTAATCCAGTTCAGAGTGATTTCTGCTGTATTTCAGAAATCTCCACACCACAATGAATTAAAAAAAAATATATATATTACAAAACCAGGTCTGAAATACTCCAAACCCATATTTATATTCCTTCTACAGTATTTCAGTGAATTGTCCCTACATATTAAATAAATACCTCATTGTATAAAAGTACCCTCCAGTGTAGACATACAATTCTCTCTTCAACAATTATTGTAATTGTTTGAGAAAAAATAGTCATATAAAACTAACAATCTACTCCCACTTGTGGAGACTCTCTATTTACTGTTCCTAAACAATAAGTGAAATTTGGAAGGAAACCTGGTTGTGGTTGGGGAAACTTGCATTACAAAAAATCTTAAAACTACTCTTAACAATAAATGCACATCTAGTCTGTGCACACACACTGGGTGCACAGACAAGAAAACATATGAAGAGACCAGCAAAAAAACAAGTTCTGGACACTTCAAAAATCGCATGCCATATGCATTCAAGTTTAGTGCTGAATTACTCAGGTCAGTTTTTACTGCCTGAATGTTGACACAAGCATCAATCTGGTGACAATTAATAATTTATGTGAGGGGAGCATTATCACAACTGTCGAGTATATTAACTAGCGAGTATTTAGTGAAATGAGTTGATCTCCATATGAGGATTTCCCCTCTTTGGAAAAGGTTACTTACAGCTCCATAAATTGTTAGTTGCTGATCAGTTCAAAGAGATTCAGTGTGATTGAGCACAGAGACCTGAAACTGCTACAGTAGGTAATTTTCATTCGTGTAACTTCAATATGACTTATCAGTCACGTCAAAACCCTTTCAGTTACTTCATAGTTTCATATATCTGTAGCACATAATGTTACTTCTCATGTCTTTTCTTCAGGAAAGTAGCTCTGCAAAGCAGTACTAATGATTTCATGTGTATTAACAGAGTAAACATGCCAAGTTCATCATGACAACACTGACTAGGCAACACTCAGCCACCCTCGAAGTATAAAACAACAAGTCATTCAACTTCATGCATTCCATTCAAATCTATACAGAGAAAATAAAAAATATACACTAAATATTCACCACTTGGAAGTGATTTGCTTTTTTAAGTAATTCCTCTTATATTCTTGCTCCATTCTCTTTAGTCACTTCTAACTGTACATTTTATGATTAACTGATATCACCCAAGTCATGAAGTGTGACATGAGTTGAAGACAACGGATAACTGAGGAGAACTGGAAGCACCACAATTCAGCATTTCTGGAGGTTGCTTTCCTTCATTCAACCCATTAATACTTTGCACTCCAAATGGAGTACAAACAAATAATTTACATTTTAAGTTAGGAAAACCTCACTTATAATATCAAGTTCATGCCATATCCCTCCTCAGTTTTACCACGATATATTTCATTACTGTCCATTTGCTAAATTTTCTTTCTCAAACTTTTTCCATTTTTCAAGTAAACTAAAATGCATCACATGTCCTTGAGGTGAAAATGGGTTATTTTACAGTTTTGAACTTAGTTATAAATCAACCATAATGTTTGTAATGACGATTACATTTTTAGGTACATTAGATACAACATTACACTGAAGATTTCACTTTCAGGGGACAAATGGAACATGAACAAGAGAGGCAGTGATGGTGAAGATGGATCTCAGCAGTTAAACTGGTTTGCTGTGATGGCTGAAAGATCCTTCATAAGTCCTTCAAGATTGGCCATTTCCTGAGATAATTCTTCTGTTGAATAACCATGGAGAAGGGCCTCACTGGCCTCCTGTGTGGACGATAAAGTTGTTTAAACAAAGATTATACTGCACGAAGTTAGCAGGTATGACATCTTTCTTTTGATGATCTTGGCAGCTCTACCTTTCACAGGTAAGTTAAGAAACAACAAATATTACCATCATAATCGTATTAGTCAATAAATGCATCATTATAACAAAAGATGAAAATGGATGTGCCTTACCTCATGTTCAGGTAAAGAGTCAACACGCATAGAGGGACCCACCCAGCGTCCAGATGGTCCACCTGGCCCTGCGCTGCTTGCCATACCAGAAGATCCAGGAACTAAGGACTTCTTGAAGGGACTCGTCACTCCTTGAGGTCGCACAGCAACTATAAAGTCAAAACACCATTGAACTTCAAAGAAAGGTGGGGGGAAAGGATAATGGATCCTTAAAACAAGATATGAGAGTATGTCCCTAAGATTACCTATGATGAAACTTTGCCAAAAAGCACTCCGATGGGGTATCTATGCATTAACTTGAAAGTTATACCACAGCCATATAAGGTAAGTTGGCTTATATCTTTTTTATGTATCCCAAAAGCATTTCTTTCACTTTATAATGATAAACAAAACTTAAGACCTCTTTTTTTTTCTGTCCATGTTGCAATTAACTTCCAGGAAGTCAACCAGCTAGTATTGAGCGGTTAGTTAAGTACTTACTAATATTCTGCTTGCCCCATTCTGCTTTGAACATTTGGAACAGTCCATCTATCTTTCTTTACTTGTGATGCCCATTCTCCCAGGAACTCCCTCAAATGGGAGGCCACAGCAATAGTCTCCATAGCTGATGAACTCCAGTGCTGCTTCCTAGCGTATAGAGCCTCACACTTAACAGGCCACTGGCAGAAAGCAACTCCAGCACAGCATTTTCAGAGGCTTCTTCTAAATGTTCTTACAGACTACTTCTACCTACCAATGTGTTTAGGCTGGGGTGTAGTGGGAGCAGACTGCGGTGGTGCTGGGACACTGAAGCTTCTTAGGGGATTGCCTGACCGCTTCCCCAAGGTGTTGCTTCCTTCACCATTCACAGCACTGGAAATTCAAAAAATATTTTCAAATATTCATCTAGGTCTCTACCAACAATTTTTACTCCATTCCTTATTTCATCGGGTGGATGAAGGTAAATATAGTCCCTGAAATAACTCATACACATTCTCAACCTAAACCCACTATCAGCTTATAATGCTGCCTTCTTCAATTACCTTCACATCACCCCAGCTTCACCTTGTACTGCTTTATCTTGAACACATTACACACTTTCATTCGTCAACTCATTTTAACCCTTGTTTATTCACTCTCATGTCCAGTCCCGCAACATCTATAATAAAAGGCTGACAAATATTACCACTAGATGATAGACATATCCCTCCTAACCCTCTTCTTGACTGCACCATCCTGTCTTACTTTATATTTGCAACATGCATATTTGTGAGCATCGTTTAAATACTGAGGTATTTGCAACTCTCACAATTCTTGCATACACCATCAAGAAAAACTGTGGGATGCTTCACTGAACAATTTACAAATCAGCTGCTCTTAAGCTACACATCTAAAGCCAAACATCATTGATGTTGGCTCACAATTACCTGTACTGTGATGTTCCTGAAGGTCCCCCTAGACCTTCTAAGAGTGGCTGAGGGGGTTGGGGTGGCAAAGGAATGCCTTCAAGAGGCATATTACCTGGCCCAAGCACTGCAGACAGACCACTGCTGAAAAAATAAAAAAAATTCAACTCCCATATCACATAAAATAAATAGGGTGTCCTGCACAATCCAGAAGACAGTATGAGTACAGTAATGTGTCAGGTCCTAACACATCCTATACTAGTGTTCAGTATGCAGTCCTTTATTACTACCCTCCTCCACAGACTCCACTTCAGTTAAACTTCTAATGTGTGCCTCACCTAGGAAGATAAGCAAACGAGATTGTGCATAGGTTCATTCATATCTATTGGACGATTAGAAACAATAAGCTGCTCCTCTTTCATTACACCATACCAAGCACAGTTTGGTAACAATTCATATGATGAATGGGTTATCCTAAAATTCAAAGCATGACAATTTCAGAGTAAATGCTATGTATAGGCTGCCTCTGGCTGTTTATATACCATTATTTTTACCAATCTAGAAAAATATATTTTATTGATATACAAAACTGATATACCATTCAGTAAGTTATCTGATGTGGACACACACAATACACAAGAACTTTCTACAATGTAAAAATTACAGGAACACTTTCCAGCGTGTAAGGATATGATGAAGGGATAGCATGGATCCAAATATCTGTTCTGGGGTTTTCAGCATATTTATAATGTAAAACGAAACTCTCCTTGCACAAAAACGCTTAGTGTATTATTAAAAATAACAGATTTACCATACTATTTGCACAGGATTTAATCCCTTTAAACCTGTATGGCTATTTTATTTTGATCTGCTGGGAGTCAACCTTCTTACTTTCATTATCTCTGCAAATCAAGTGCTAGCAGAAAACAGCTCCATGCCACTGACTGGTATCAAATTAGCCCTTTGCCAGATGCATTACTCATAAATCATCTTATTAGTGGCTTCAAACTTGGCCTTTTTGATGGTCATAATCAGTATGGCACTCATCTTTGCCTTAGCTGTGCCAAGCTCAATGCTATGCCGAAAGACCCTTAGGACCTCTGTGGCATCCTGAATATCATACACAGGTTTTCCTTTGTTGACAATCTCTTGGTGGCATTCTGTTTCTAATCTGACGGGAATTTCTACGTCTTCTTTATAACGACATGTGCATTTTTCTTGAGTGCCTTCTATGCACTGGAGGTGCACTGAAATAAAAATCTTAGCAAAATGTGTGCAAGAAGCTAGAATGAAGGACTCGTTGCCCAAACTCAGATACATTCATGCAAAACTCAAATTCATGTTGGTTAGGAGAGGTCAGAAATAAGAACAGTAATGTAGCTGGCTAACAGTAAGTGTGCATTAATGCAAGCCTTTTAGATGTCACAGATAAAAAGAATGTATAGTAGATGAAGGTATCTAGTTGTAAAGTAGAGGAGAAGAAGCAGCAAGCAAGAAGAGAGCCTGCTTACCATTCTATCCTAACTTCAACTATTTGGAATACATATCAAGTTAGAATTAGATGATAAACTGGCACAAAACCCAATCATAGACCAAAAGACCCTATGTTATCCAGTTTTCCTATGAATTCACAAGTACTTTCTTTTCATCTAATCATCATAAATATTATGATGAAGTTTCTCCCTAATAGTAAATGATAATCAAACGTAAATTTGGCTCTTACAAAGGGAAAACCCATAAATTTAGGAACTAATAGTAGAAGGACCCTGATGACAGTATACACGGGAAAAATTAATGTATAAAAGTCTGGAAGGATGGAGTGAAAAAGATTTTGAGCGATTGGGGCCTGAACATACAGGAGGGTGAAAGGTGCACAAGAAATAGAGCGAACTGGAACGATGTGGTATACCGGGGTCGACATGCTGTCAATGGATTGAATTAGGCATGTGAAGCATCTAGGGTAAACCACAGAAAGTTTTGTGGGGCCTGGATGTGGAAAGGGAGCTGTGGTTTCAGTGCATTACACATGACAGCAAGAGACTGAGTGTGAACGAATGTGGCCTTTGTTGTCTTTTCCTAGCGCTACCTCTCGTGCATGTGGGGGGAGGGAGGTGCCATTTTCATGTGTGGTGGGGTGGCGGCGGGAATGGATGAAGGCAGCAAGTATGAATATGTACATGTGTATGTATGTATATGCCTGTGTATGTATATGCGTTTATGTATATACGTGTGTATGTGGGTGGGCTGGGCCATTCTTTCATCTATTTCCTTGCATTACCTCGCTAATGTGGGAGACAGCGACAAAGTAAAATAATTAAATATAAATAAAAGTCTGCCTAATTATTTTGGTAGCACAGACTTCTTCCATACAGATGTGATGACTCCAATCAAATACTGAATGACAAAAATGAAGGCACAATCAAGATTTGTAACAAGAAAAGCCCTGGTTAGCGATATAAAAGCTTAATACTAGTGATTTTAACAACGCACAACCTGACTAAAAGCACCTGAATCTGCTCTATGGAAGAGAAACTGGGATGAATAAAGTTTGATCATGTGTTGAGGAACTCTCCCGGTGCCACATGTCAGAGAATATGCAAGAACCATTGTGATTAAGTCACATTTTCACATACTATAGCCTGGAAATGAAAACATTAACAATGGTATTCAAGCTGTAAAGTGTCTACAATACAGATGATTAGAATGTTATGCAGAGCTCTTTTCTACGTACTCTGAGTACAGCTGCTATGTAACTAGTATTATGGATGGCTGAAGTATGCAGATTTCCTGAGCATAGAGACTTTTCAGGAATCCTTTTATAGACAGAGGAAGATTACTTTTTGTTGTCAGTCAACTATAATATACAGAACTATAATAATTGGAATCACTGACCTCGTGTAAATATTACTGATCTCGGAATCAAACATTAATGATACTTCAAGCATCATGGGGAAATCTTTATCAAATATCTTAAGAAGCTGTACTTTCAGCTATGATTAAAAGAGCATGTACCATTTTTGGACAAATGTTCTCACCAGAAGCTGCTGAGTTGTAGATAATATAATGGGAAAAGATATATGGTGACCAATGACTTTAGAGAAGGTACAGTACATGTAACTACATTCACATGCAAATTTACACATTTTAAAGTAAAATGAAATACTTTCAAAAATACCTGGTGGGATTAGGACTGTATGGATTTTCTGCAGGAGAATTATATCCCTGACTCGCAGACGAAGAGAACTGTGGCATGGAGTAACCAGGTCGGCCAAGAGTGCCATCGCTGTAGACACTACTTGATGTACTACCACCTACCACTGTAATACAAACAAAAGTTTTCTTTAGATGCTTTTCTTTGTTCTTTGGGCAGGATATACTCCAGACACATGCTTCAAGATTTGCTCGGCTTCACAAATAGACTAAAATACATCTCAATTTAAATAAACCCAGCTAAAGCAACCACTGTTCACACACTTTAAAAAATCCACAAAATCAAATCAACAGCTCCCAGACATCATCCAGTTATTTAAGGACTGACAAAAGCTCAAAATAAACTGTTCCAATCTTCCTATGCTAGAGGTCACATGTTGCTAACAGACAAGTTCCATGAAGCAAACTCTTTAAAAATTAATACACTATGGAGCTAAGTCTACCAACAACCAACAACATGGTTAGTGTATGGTAGACATGTAATTTCTAAGTGCATCCCCTCAGAGGATAAACATTGATTTTGGAATGAAAACTTTTCAACACAGACTGCAATCATGTATTTGGGGAAGTGACAGAATACATCTCTACAACAAAATAGCTCCACTGCACCTAGTCACAGATAAATCTTCGTCTTTAAAAAAATTGTCTTAAAAAATCTTTGGCCCTGACTGATTCTCTCATTGCACACATAAATATCTGCCATGGTCTACCTCTTACATCATCACTTATACCAATATATGTCTTCCAAACCAAACTACCATACATTCCATATGACCTTATCATACAGAAATTTTTTTCCCTCAATTCAAATCCTTCCTACACTTCCATTCTTTATTCTGTCTATCCTCCACACATACAAAAATGCTACATAACTAACTTATTTACAACTCTGACATTTTACCCATTTTCATCAGACAGAAACAATTGCCTCATCTATTTGATACAGCTGGGATAAGTAATACATATAGCGAGCCCCTTGAGCAGTCCACACTTAAGTTCTTAACATTCAGTGAAAACTTCAGTGTACTTCCATTTTTCCTTCCTTTTGAGACTTAACCCTTAATTTAAGTTTTTCCATTACCATCCCTTCTAACACAATAAATGAAAAGCCTAACCTACATCTTGCTAACCTAACTAAAAAGACATTTCTCTGTGATCATTACACACATTTTGACTCCCTTTACCTTTATGCTAGGTGCTCCAAGCTTCACCTTCACATGGTGCCAAATTTTGACACCAAGTGCCCTAGCGTTCATCCCTCATCTGACGCCAAGTGCCCACCGTTCATCCCTCATCTGATGCTAACTCCTAACAATGTTGATAAGTGTCCCCAAGGTACACCCTCAAGATAATGCCAACTTAAATCTACGTGAACAAGCTTCACCCTCAAATTGCTCCAACAATGAGCCAATTCATTACTCTAGTTTACTGTCCAATTTCCAGGATTTTTTTTATAAATGTTATCAGTTTAATTTGTGATAATGCATTTTCAAAAGTATTATTTTTTTGCCATTTTTTCTTGTCTGTTTATTTGTCATTTCCTTGATCCTTAAATGACAATATTTTTCATTCCCATATGCCCCATAAAATCATTCACACTATAACTTCAAGAGGGATGAGTTTTACTGGAATACAATATAAAGATACTAATTCTAGGTTAATATATGAAGAAGAAAATATACTTCACTATGACCGTTTCTTTTCTTTGTTTTCAAGCAGAATGACTGAAGACACGAAGGATGCCGATCTGTTATTAGGGGTTATTTACAATGAAATTTTCAACAAAATTCATTATTGCCACATCAAACTGAGGTGTCTCTTGCCCTGGCTCTTAGCAACAAGTGACTTGCAGCAATGGTAATAGCAACTAATTCTGGCACTTTGGTTGGGTTTGTAAACTAACCAGTTTACAGCGTGTACACAGAAATGAACAGCCACATCAGCTCAGAAGCATGTGCCTTTTAAGTTATTTTCTTTTTCTTTAACATGTAAAAAAAGTCAAAGAAACACAGATGATCACATGTGAAACAAAATCATGATACCAAATTTTCAGTGTTGCAACACGTTAATATGAAATCATAAGTGTAATTGTCTGTGCTAGCAACATTCATTGCAAAATATACCAAACACTTAAATACAAATTAAATCAGCAGCATACTTTTTATAGACAGTGTTAAGACAGTTTTTAAGCTGTGCAATATCTAATACACTACAATTATATTTAACTACGTTAGTCAACAATGACATTAAACTGCAATTATTAGCCCTTTAAGTTAATAAACTATTCATATTAGTAAAGTGTCACAACAGATGAAATGAACACATATTATTAACAAATTCTGATTATCTATTTGACCTTTAATGTATTTCCACTATACAACAGGGATACTTGTACATAACCTGATAAAAAATCACAGCTTTTACACAGTTTTTCAAATATCTCATCATAACATCCATTATTATCACCATCTTCCCTGCCTATCCTTCAACCTTGCTTTCAGTGTTTCTTAATATCTGTTCCCATACAAATCATTTACATATCAAATAATTCTTTCTATGCTGATTCTCTCCCTCTCTTTTACAGTGACCACCCTTTATATCACCTAAATAACTCCTTCAGAGTGCTCTCTCACCATCTTTTTCCCTTACTGTTCATTCCACTTGTTCCTACATACATTCAATAAAATTCTAATCAAAGATGCTTGCATTCAATCAAGCATGCTCATAGAGGTACCACCAAAGTACATAAACACATCAGTTGTACATCATAATTAATGTCATGGTGTCAATACATGACTTTTAAGGTCATATTATCTTCAAATAAACCCAAAATCCCTTCCTCAGGGGCACCTGCAGCTTCAAGGCTGCACTAAAAATCAGCCGCAGGGAAAAGAGGGACTCTTTTGGAGTGAGAAGTTCTGTGATGATATTGTACTCTGATGATACAACCCAGCTGAAGATGACTTTTCACTTATGGAAAGACTGCAAGCTAGCAGAGTCCAGTAATGCCTTGAGGTACTCTCTAGAATGAAAACAATTTTTTATGCCTCTGAAAGGTTGTTATAAACACAATTTACAGATAAACCATTTTAATCATCCTGAGAATACTTATTTTCAATCCACTCAACAACGAATCAATCAATGGGCCCTCAAACTTTAGAACAGAAGACGAAATTTCCCTAGAACAATGAATCAACAATAGAAGCATAACATATGGTACCAATCATCATATACAAAGTTCTTCCTTTGAAGATGTTTATGTAAAACTCCTTGGTAGTTTTCCCTGTTCTTGCTACACTACAAGTTAATGTAAGGACACACAAGACAAGAAGGACTACATTCTCCATCAACATTAAGGAACACATGCCACAGTATCAAGCAGAAAAAAAAAGGAAAGAGAACAGTGCTCAGAGCATGCAGAGACTTTGGTATTACTTACGGTCATTAGAAACATCCATAGACATAATTAGAGGTTTGGGTTTGAAAGAGCGACGGTTCAACAATTTATCCGATTCATCTTCACTCAGCTGATCACCTACAGAAATATATTAGAAAAAATAAAAGAAAAAATTGGGATACGTAAGCAATACAAGGAGGTCTAGGGATATACTCATGCAAAAAGTAATTATGATGATGCAGTGGTTATATCGCCAACAGGTATATTGGTACAGGTGGATCATACAGTATCATGCAGATATTGTTGTTACTGGATTTATCGAGTGATCTTATTCATACTGTTGGAAAGTTTCATCATAATCATCTTTGTTGGGATAAGCTTGTGTCAGTGT